>JAHLJT010008508.1:0-10822 GCA_031308135.1 Acheta domesticus | reverse complement strand
CCAATCGGTTAATTACGTTATAGGTTGCACTGAATTTTTTTCTTAGTGATGTATGAGTTTTCTCTACCATATGGAAGCATATTTTTCCTTCATTTGATTTAAACCCAATTTTATCTATTTTTAATGAACAGGATTTGTACTTTTCCATCAAAACATCTGCATTAATTACGATAATTGCTCGTTTTATTTGATCATATTTTTATCAACTGCAATTTTTTATGTGTTGACCATTGATAACAAAAGCTTTAAAGAGGTATGCACAATTTAACGCAATAAAATTTTAAATAATTAAAACTACTATTATATTTATTCTTATATTTCATTCAATGGAAAATATACGACAAAAAAAGAAATCTGGATTAGCTGGAAATCGAATGTTTACAACATTTAAAAATAAACCCTAATTCTAAACTTGTGAAATAAATTAAAACATGAGACTCGTGAGATCACTGTTCTGACTGTATTACAATACATTTCAGTAGGCAAAAATTGATATAAAATATACATTTTACACGCACTTAATATATTTAATAACGAACAAAACGTAGGAAATGCTGGTTTTATATGAAGTACACCGCTAGAGGCACGTCGCCAAAACAGCTTGGGAATGCGGCGTTGGCCGGCTTCCTATGGTCAGAGGATTGCTGCCGTAACGTATCGTTTGTGGAGCACGCGCCAGGCATTCCGATCTGCAGCGCACCCCGCCGCGTCCCTCACCATCGCCACAGCAGACCGCGTTTCCACCGCCCTGCGCCGCCATCGCCAACCATTTTATCGCCAACGCGTCATCACCGGCACCGCCGCCTCAGCAGCCTCTGCTCCCGCCACTCTGCATTCGCTGCTACCAACGTTCTCGACATTCGCACCACCCCGGCTGCAACTGCGTTCCAACCGTCTTCACTAACCCTTATCGCCCTTGCTGCGCCCCTGCACAATCAACGCCAGTGGCGCTACTAGCGCAATCATTTACGCCGCCACATTTCGCATCATCACTACCCCCATCTCTGCTCTCAATCACTATCCCAATATTTGCTAGTCATGAAGTAGCCTCACTGATTTCACCATCCTCACCTTCACAGCCCGGTCCGCCGTTACTAGCAGAATCCCGAGATTCATCTCCGTTTACCCGTCCATTCCTGTCGATCTCCGCCCTCCCTCTCGTATAAAGCAGAAGGATTCATCCTTCCCACCTTCGTCAGCTCCGTCTACCATTACTGCATCCACTCCTCCATTTCCCTCCAAACACCACCAAGTTAGTTCTCTGGATCCACCATCCTCACTTTTGCAGCCCTGTCTACTGTTACTGGATAAATCCCCAGATTCTTTACTGTTCGTGCATTACCGTCCATTCCTGCAGGTCTCCTACCCCCCCGTTATGAAACAACAAGATCCACCGTGCTCACTTACGTCCATAATACCATTATTGCATTACACTTCCCGTTTCCATTACCATCCCCGCCGTTCCCTCCTCCACCCACTTCTAAGTTACCTCTCTAAATCCACCATCCTTACTCTTACCGCCCCCGGCCTCCACCATTACTTCCACCGCCCACGCTTCCACCATCATCCACGTCGTACTCTCCACAGCCCCTCCAACATCACCGCTCCAGCCCACATCACCATTGTCACCACCACCGCGGCTCCATCTCCAACATAAGCTCCCCGTGCACGCTGCGCCGCCGCCGCCGGCGCTGCGCCGGGCGTGCCTGGGCCGTCGCCCATTTACCTGCGCGGCGGGGCGCCCGACCCGCGGTCAAGTGCGGCCAGGGGCCAGGGGGCGGCGGCCGCGCCCCGGGCCAGAGGCGGCTGCCCGGAGGTCGATGGGCACGCGAACGCGGATTCCCACCCACGGAACATCTACAAATCGCTAAGCTGCGGCATTTATTCAATTGAATTGAATTGCCTTACTTTACGTGGCGAGGCTCCGGCCATGAGGCCCGCTCTTCCGTCTGACCATTGCGAATTTCGCTACACTCCTTTCATCAACTAGCGGAAGGAAGGTATTACTTGGGTGACGAAACAGGCGATTTGAATTTAGCTCAGAGGCGTCATTTAGGCTTGAGGATCTTTACATGCAAGTAAATCTACTAACATGGGACCGCCGGCTTTACTTCCCCTCCGAAGGAAGGCGTACGAAGGCCCGCGAAATTGGGTATAACAGTCCGATTACAGTACGATTTATAATGAGTGAATAAAAATTATGTGATTGCTGGGCGAAAGACGTTTTTGTTAAGAAATGAAAAAAAACAACAAACGTTTCCCGTGTCATCTACAACCAATTCGGTGCAAATCGCATCTCTATTCCTGAAACTGTTTCGCAGATATTTTTTGCTGCAATCACCTCATTCTGGCCATACATATGTTCTTTAATAATCCTAAGTATATAAATATTAAAGAACACATGTATAGATAACACTGTGTTACATTTTTTCTTCTTTTTTCTGGATAACAGGAACGCAATTCCTACAGACATTTTTAAGCTGGATTCAGATATGCGTTTATATTTTTTCTATCAGGGATAGTTTATGAATTACTTTGTTTTTAATTTGTGAGTTTGTACTAACATTTACTTACATTGTAACAAGTTAGATATGGTAAGGATTAAAATCCTTTGTAACTTCAATAGTTCAGGACAATTGGAATAATAACTTTAATCTTTTACCATCGTATAAACACAAGAAGAGATTGAAGAAAACGTACAAATCAGTGTACAGTAAGTCAAAATTCTTACACAATTCTTAATTTTGAAATGGAAAATAACATATAGTTTCCACAAGCATGCGATCGTTCCTGATGCAAGAAACCATGTGGCTAGTAGCAGAATACTTAGCAACTTCAGACAAAAATTCCGTGTAACACAGTGTAATTATACATTATTAATGAACAGACATATGTATAATATATGTATATAATTATTAGAGAACATATGTATGGCCAAAATGAGGTACAAAAGATGACTGCAGCAAATAAAACCTTGAAAACAGTTTCAGTAATATAGAGATGCCACATGCCTCATGTTGTTGTAGATGATACGGGAAGCAATACTTTCGTTTTGGCTTGCAACGTACCCAATTTGAGATATTTTTTTACACAACTTGATTTTTTAAATAGGAGTTCATTTTCTTCGACGAGGATATTAGCGTTATTGCAGAGGAGAAAAAAATGAAAAAATTATTGTCAATATTTGTAAACAAACAGTAAAAAATGAGTCCTACGTTTTTTCTGATTCCACTCTGTTCATTGCCTTTCACAACGGGTTTCTGGAAGGCGGGAAGCAAGTGGCCGCGGGAGTCATACTACTCCGGTATTTAGGTAATAATCGAAATTAAACCTATTTAACAATATTAACTTTAATAACTTTATTGTCTATTTTTACTTATACCTTAATTGCACTGAACTCTTAACTTATTAGTACGTTCATGTCTATCCGTATTGGCTGCATAACAAGCTAATTCTCTGTTAATACTCGAGCAGAAAGAAATATATTGCTGATCTTTTTCATTATGCAATGGTCAATCATATAAAATAATCAGAAAGCAATGAAACGCAGTTTCCTGGATTCTTGGAGTAAGAGAAACAAATCCCTTCATTCTCAAAGAAATTAAATGAAAAAAAACACGAAAAATTAACGTAAAATTTGCATTGAAAAAAAATTAAAAAAAAAAAAAAAAAAAAAAGGACTGAAGTAAATCTTCTAGAACTCGGAATTTTTAACAAATAGGATCCACAAGTTTTTAAATGAGTCTTAATCACCTCTTCAAAATAATCCAACAAATTGTTTATTCATAGTCTTCGAAATCGGTACTAAACGTTGGGAGGATTCCCTTGCCCTGCATGTTGCTTTAAAATTAGCTTTCAACTCGGAAAATTATATCGAAGTTTCACAATCGGTGCCAAGAATGAGGGCGTAACTCTATAAATGCATATTAATACGTCAAATTCTCGGCTATAATTATCTGCAAGATTTAGAGATTCCAATGTATTCTATTCATAATATCTGTAGATTGTATTGAGCCTACATAATTATTTCTTAATATAATTGTTTATCAATTTTAAATGAAATATATTGTTCTCGTCTGGTTACACTATTGATTTCTTTGTTTGTTGCCTCCGCTATGTCTAATTTGCAGTGTTGTGATTGGGGACGAAGGATGATACGATTAACTACTGTGGTATTTGACGCGTAATGAACGAATTTCAACCCATTTGAAAAGTTGAATGGCTGTTGTGTAAGTAATGTAATCAGATTTCTTAATCCATAGTACGATAGTCTGTTGGTTCTCTTGTTACACAAAATTTGCAGCTCCAGTTCAATGAAACTAATCAGTATAGGATTTGTTTACTGAACAAATATAGATTAATATGAAACTTGATTTTTCATGAATTTAGGATTGTAATACCTGACGGCAACCACTTTAAATATTATCTTAAAATGCAGAAAAGCCATTGGTTGAATAATTTTGTATGGCATTTGATTATACGTAAAGGAAGTATTTAGAAATTTATTATTATTATTATTATTATTATTATTATATTATTAAAATAAAATATAATCGTTATGCAGTCATTTCACGTCACTATTCATTCTTTGTTTCTTTCAGAAGTTCTAAAATGCAATCAAGTATTTGTAACTCTGCTTCAACAAATGACATAGTTCGTTAGTCAATTTAAGCACAATGTGAATTATTATAAAACTCTACTAATATAATGGTTATTGTTGTTTTCTAAAGTCTACAGAATACCAACTATAATGACCAATTTTTGCAATATTATAATATTGAGAAAAGAGATATGGATTTTTAATCTCTCAAACTTCAAATGTAATAGATATGTCAAGAGTAATAAATTTGGCCAATAACATTTAAGATCAATTAATTTCAGATATGAAGCATAATTTGTTATTTGAAAATAATATAATGAAAATATTTATTACGCGAGCACATTTCGTAAACCACCAGACACACGTATAAGGTTAGCTAGTAGAAGGTACACCCAAAAATAATGATCGCTTGAAAATAACGATTATTATCAACCAAAAACAATTGCTCCGGTCTAAAGTATTATAAATGTTAGATTTAAAATCTGGCATTTTTAAAAAAAAACATAGTGAAGTGGGTCAGGGCGTGCTGACTTGGGGCGCAGGGCGCATTCGGGAGAGG
This sequence comes from Acheta domesticus, assembly GCA_031308135.1. NCBI lineage: Eukaryota > Metazoa > Arthropoda > Insecta > Orthoptera > Gryllidae > Acheta > Acheta domesticus. The sequence continues at coordinate 5,663 of JAHLJT010008508.1, read as the reverse complement.
AATTCGCATTCGGGAGGCCCGGGTTCAATCCCTTTGCCGGTCATTCTCACGGGGGTTTTTCGTGGTTTCCCTCATCCATCCAGGTGAACGATGGGATGGTTCTACTGAAAACCACGAAATCGGCGTCGCTAGCCAAATTCGTTGACTACGTGAAGTCATACAGGTTAAGCGAATTCTAGACGTGCGTGTTCCGGGTTGGGTGACCGACTAGGAAACCCAGGTGTATAATGGCTCCGAGACCAATTGCCCTTACGAGACATTTAATACAAATATAAAATTGAAAATAACCACCATTTTAATTTACACCTATTAATGATGTCGGATCTACACAATTTTAAATATCCTCGCCTGACTGGCGGCATATAAGAGCGCATTCACGCACGAAAGTTTGTACGCCCCTGCTAATGCGGGACGGACGGCGGTTCAAGAGAGACTGGGAATGAGTTGCGAACTAACTGGAAGTGGTGAACCTCCCTTCACGCGAGACAAACGCGCCAACTGTCCAAAACATCTCTTGGGCATTCTCTCTCGCTTAAATAACAGGCGTCGCCAGGCAAATTCATATTACAGAGCTTGTCTTCATATTTTCATCTTGCTCACTCCGGTTGCGCTTTGCGCGATGTTGGGAAATGTGACGTTCGCACACGGCAAATGAACATAGTTTAAATTCCCTTTTCCTTTTGAGAGAATATAAAATAATTGGTGTAGTTTAGTTGCTAAAATGTTTCAGAAGTGATAAAGTTGTATTAGTGACGTTCTCTTTCAATGTGTTTATTCAATAATTACACTTAATATAAACTTATTTGCTGTATAATTACAATGAAATAACTATTAGAATTTCTTCTTTATAACTTCAAATCTGTTATTTATTATATACAATGAATTAATGTTCTACAGAACTATTGAATTGATTTTCTAGATAGTGAATAAGTAGGAGGAATAACTACTATTGAAATTATATTTTTCCATGACTGAGAGTCTGTTGCTACTTTACCAAATGCGGAGCAAAAGTACAATATAATCTCCCTAGAAAGATAATACGTATTTTCTCTCTTGTTTACATCCCAACAAAAAAATATGACAGGGTAAACAATACACTCCGTTTTTCCCACGACCACCATAAAATGAACAGTGGCGTATGCACAGCTACCATGCTATTAACATTACCAAAGAAATACTATTCACACGTATGTGTTTCAAATATTTTCTGACTCACAAAATCGCAACTTAAATGCAGCATGTATGTGTACGTACTATGGTGCAATAACCTCTCTCGAAGTCTGGACCTACCAGCGGAGGCCCGGCCTTCCGTCACGCAACAAAACACTCTGCAACATTGCAAGGAAAGCGCACAGTGTAATCTTGTCCGACCGGGAATGAAACTCGGGCTCGCGTCAAGGAAAGCTAGCACTCCGACCAATGAGCTACCGTAAGCGTAAATGCAGCATGAAGAAACCAAAATAATGAATTGCCGAAAAGACAAATCTATACTATAAAAAAGATTTAGAATTATTTTAGGAAGACTTCATCAAAAGATCTGTAAATAAGTGCAATAACTATAACAATATATTACAAGTCACTAATGCATTACCTTTTAGCCACTGCACACTTTTATATGAAATATCACGTACTAGAAGATTCTAGAATTTTTCACAACTCTAATAAGAAAACGGTACATGATATACCAAAGTTATAGATATTTAATTTTCAGAAATTATTTTCCCAGTGATTATCTCAATAAGCAGTTAAATTTTGGTGTGGTATTGTGTATTTATATCATATTCATAATAATTTGTAGGTAACGAACAGAATGCCCAGGAATTAGATACAATGTATTTGAATTCGTATTTGAGTTCGAGCTTGACATTTAACTTTAATTTCAACACGATTTAGTTCAATTAGCTAGTTTAAATGCACAATCCTCTAAAAAATATTAACTGGTATGATAAAACAATGAATCTGGAATGCGAAATAATATTTTTTCCTGATAACATTCGTACAAAATGTATTGTTTGCGGCATCACTTTGCACTTGAATATTTACCTCTTTAAACACCGTGCAATAAATCTACCGTTACCAACATCGGTTCAGTTCCCTCTCTAATTACCGATGAAGAGGAAACAAGACTACTAATAAATATTTCTAGTTAAAATTCGCGCAATTAATTAATGCCACCCGTAATCGAATTGCTAACTAATTAATTTCGCTAAACGATAAAGCAAAACAACCGCCATGAATTCACATGATCACAGGAAGAAGGGGAGAAGGAAACTCTGAGTGCTACATAAAAAAGCCGTTTCTTTTCTTGTCAAGATCTCGCCATCAAAAATTTCAACAAAATAAAATTACCCTTATAAACATTTTTGTGAATTTTTTTGATAGGAAATCTTTAATTCATCCACACTTTCTCAATTATATGATCATATCGGTTACGTACATAATAGACGGATTTTTACAGCATGCAACATAAGAGAATAATCATTACATTTAAACACAAGAAAATGGCAACTTGTTTTGTATGAAACATTTTTCTATCAGATATAGGTAAGGAGGTAACGTGACATAGAGCAATATCAAAAGAAACTGGATGACTCGTGCAAGGCTAACACGAAATTTACTACCTAATTACTCACTATATTGCGTAGTGTATATGTGTGATAGGAAAAGTTGTGTAGTAAACTTTGGACACAATACATCTCGTAGAGCTGAGATCTTTCTTTAATTTTCTGTGTTAATAATGCAGCAAAGTAAGTTTTAGTCTATGGATGTAAATTAACTATATGCACATAATGCGAATAGCGCCCTGTTGAAATCTAGGAGATCAGAATGCGTAGTACTTGTTCATTTAATAGTTCACAGTTTTGTGCTGAAATTTTTGTGATAATTTAATATGTTTTGAGAATAGTTCAAGTATATTTTATAAGTGTACGATACCCCATGGTTACACCAATATTCGTCTTCATTAATTGCATGAAACTGACCAGTAAACTTCAAGGTTAATTAATTATTCACCAACAACTTCACGTGAGCAAAGAAAAAGAGGAAATATTTGCTTTGTTTTCACATTAATTTTACTTTACTACATGGAAACAATACCGTCGATTTAATTCGTTATATTGCATTATTTTGAAAAACGAAATTTGGTATCCATTCGTCGGACCACCAACTGCGCACGTATTGTGGAGAGCGTTCGTCAGCTGGTTTGGGCAGAACGCCCGTCAGAAAAAAAGACAAAAGACACGTGCCCAGCGCCATTTCTCGTTTAGGTGAATTTAGAATTTTACGGTTCACGTTTTTCCTCGCCAAAATAATCATTGTTTCAGTGGCATGACATTATAAACAGGAAATGTCAACCGCTTAAATTCTGTTTCTGAGCTAGACATTTGTGTCAGAATGATTTTTGCTTTTCATATTCGTTGATGTTGTTGACAAAAAATACATCTAGAAAAATTGTGTTTGTGTAGAAAGAATAGTAAGAGATTAATGCAAGTTATTCGAGTCAAATGTTTAAAATGATGAGGAAAATGAAAAAACTAACAAATATTTTAATGAAATATTATAACAAATATTTTAATGAAAAAATAAAATAAAATATTCAATGATTGGACAACTATACATTTATAATACTAAGATATTTGAGAAATAAAGAATATTGTCATAATCAGAAAATGTTATTGATATTTTCATAATAATTGTATACCTTACGACATAAACCATCATTCCTACATTTAAAATACAATAAGCGGTAATGATTAATTGAAATGATAGAAAATATGCTGCTCTTATTTTTAAAAGCTTTTTTTGACTTGGAAGTTTTGTGGACTTAATTGCTGATCATGTTACATTTTCAGTGAGGTCCCATTTAAATATGTACACCAGCAAAAAAATCTTAATGTTAAAGAGCTGGGAAAGTTAATAAACGATTTATAGAACAAAAAGGTTAAAATAATAGCCCCTATGGTCAACGTTAATTCTAAGTCTTATAAAGAGAATCTTAAAGCGACCACACAAAATTAAATATACGTTCCTTTCATGTAAAATTATGTTTCTTTTCATTAACTTAGGCAAATGTTTGGAAAGTTTCTTAATTGTCTTTGAATATTACTAGCATAAACTAAGCAAAACGTTCTCTTTCATCTGAATTAATATTGACTCCTGACCTTTGGTACATGTTTGGATGGTTTTAATGAAAACTTTTCAAAAGAGCCTTTAAACATAAAATAGAAAACTTCTAGCAAAATGAAAGATTGACTTTGACTTTCAAGAGAGCATTTAAAAAGTAAATAACATGGAAATATTTCATGAGTAGCTCAAGACGAATGTAAAATCTAATAAATATTACTTTATGTCACCATTATACGTCAAAAAAGATACATTTTCGGTAACACTCCGGATTGGAATCTTTTCTATAATATTAATTAATGCACGTAGAACATACATGGAGTACAAACTATTTCTTTCAAAAGAAGGGTACTTAACGAATGAAAATAACGCAATTATTTTCAAAATTTTTCATCTTTCTCTGATATTTCTCACTGTTAATTCTTAAAAGGTGTTTTCAAAATCAAGAGATTTTTCTTTCATTTACTCGTAAATTGAATGGTAACTCTCACGTACAACCAAACGCATATGAGTACACTATTAAATAATATACAATTGATACTCTTTAGGTAGAGTATTTCTTTTTGGCATTCCTTTCTGTGAATTTCATGTGATTAAATTGTTCCTGCCATTCACTTTCAGTAAATTGTCTATTTCCATTTCTTTGTTATTTTTGTAAAACAGGTAGACGAAAAGAACGTAAGCATAAACTTTTTGTTACATTACATAGTATTACATTTTGTTTCCTATTAACTTTCGAATAACCTATTTAACAAGAAATATATAAGTTTAAATAAACATTCTTAAAATCAATAATGAGAAAGAAAATTTTTTTTCATGTTGCCACTCTTAATGAGTAATTCAACTCTAACCATCTCTACAGTTCTTTCCATTAAACCAAATCACTGGCTGTATTGGCCACTTGATTAAACGATATCATTCAGTCACTGATACGTCAAGTTTAACATCACGCGGCGCTACAGAACAACAAAACAAAACATCGCCAACAACAACACGGCTGTCTGAACTACAGATATACATATGAGTAAAAACAATCAAATACGTCAACCCTGTTCGCCTTTTCTCACTTTAACCAACTTTGGTTCAATCACCAACATGCAAACACTTAAACACATTGAACTTTTCTAGTTATCCACCACCACATTTCTCCTCAAAAGATACATTTTTTCTTGAAAAGTACCTTGTCAACACGCACGAAAACACCGCACACACAATGTTCCCATCTGCAGTTTCTTTTCTTCTCATCAGCAGCACCTAAGACAGTCTTCGAATTAGCAGCACCTGTAACAGACAGAATGTAAATTTAGAAAGGTAGATTGTTATTTAAAAATACACTTTGTATAACATTTGCAAACTGAAATTTGTAAACTGAAACAGATTTGCATAGTTATATCAAAATAAGTAAATTGAAGTTCATATAAATGTAAATATGCAAGAACAAGACGTCACAACAAAAGCAGAGGACACTGAGAAACATGTTTTTTGAGCATTAGTAATAAGAGGAACTCTCCCGAAATAAATTTAAAAAACATCATAATTAC
>JAHLJT010008507.1:0-44474 GCA_031308135.1 Acheta domesticus | reverse complement strand
CGAAGAAAAGAGAACGCGTTGCCGACGGCCGAGAGTTGAGCTCAATGAGAGATCAGCGTTGTTTCTCTCTGCTTGCCATACTCGACTTCCAAGTTATAAAGAATTTTTATGTATACCAGCATTATAAAGGCCTTTTCTGTTGCAAGAAATCGTTCTTAAAAGGGCATTTAACGGCACAATGATGACGTATTACATTTTACTGCATGAATTATTGCGTCATCACACATTCAGCCAATCGCAACGAGAGAATCGTGAGATAGCGGTGAACGGAGCAGCCGACTACCGTTATCTCGCACAGATGTCAAATACTCGAGACGTCACAAGAAAGTTGTTTCACAAAATTAAGTTTGATTTCCTTATAAATGTATAATGCTGTTATACAAAAAAATAACTTGTGCAACTCGTTTATAATGTTGCTTTATTGCATTCGTACAAATCTGAAAACTCGCTCCTAAAGTCGCTCGTTTTCAAAACACGTACGCATACAATAAATCTTAACATTATAAATTAATTGCATTAACTGCAATTAATGCAACAACAATTGCAACAACTATTACTCAATCGCTTGAGGCGTATGCCAGGGTAGTCCTTTGTATTGCACTCCCAATCAGAAATGTAAAGCTTGTTCCCTCTCCGAATCTTTGTTTTCTTCTTCTTCCCCCGGATTTCTTCATTTTCTTTTGTTTCCCTTGTGCCCATTTTTGCTGTTTCTTCCATTCCTAAGTATCGGTAATGTTCAACCCCAAGCCACCATCCCGAATGAGTTTTTTTTCTGGGTTTACTCAGTTGCTTAAGATGTATGCCAGGAAGTTCCCTAGTTTTGTTCTCCCATTCGTAAATAGATAGATAGATATTTATTATTTCCGCAGGTAGGTTTATACAACCTGGTGGCGGAACACTAAAATTTACATATTATATCTACATATTATAATTATGAATTAAATACAATGTAACTTAAAATTATTTTAAGATAATAATAATAATAATAATAATAATAATAAGATAATAATAAGATAATATTACAAAAAATGCATTAATAACAATACCCGCATTATTACTACTATTCTATTAATTATGTTGGTCCTGTACAGATACTTTATACTAACATATACGACTTTTATACACTGCACTCCACTCCACTTCACTTCACTTCACTTCACTTCACTTCTCTTTCTACTTCTATATAGCACCACACTTCACAACACGTCACCACACGTCATATGAATACTATAAACCAATGCATCTAATAATGTGTACATGTACAGCTTGACACCTCTTAAATGTTATAACTCTGAATAAATGTATATCCAAGTGGTTAGTTGGTAGAGTTAGCTGGAAGTTCTGAGCCACGCCATAATAAAGACTTTATTGTTGTTATCATATTATTATCACTATTATTATTATTATTATTATTATTATTATTATTATTATTATTATTATGGAAGGCTTACGTCTACATACCCTCCGCTTTTCGGGATATATGATCAACGAGGTGGTTGTCATTGACTTACACACTATGACAGATGATAAGGCGATAACGAAAGATGGATGATTATGAAGATGTTGTTCACTCGTGGTGATACGTGGTAGTACGAGAAAGCCAATCACACCACAAACATAACAAAAACGCCCATGCCCTTCGCGAGTCTCGAACTCGGCTCCACGTGCTTTAATGCAGCTTTCAGTTCCATCCAGGCAGGTGCTCGTCTTTATTAGAACTTGGCAATTTAACACAGTTACAGTTTCATGTAATGGATAATTATTACAATGTACAGGGGAACTTAACAATACGAAGATCGATAATATCGAATTCTTAGAAATCAGTAATTATTTGGATTTCTTCTTTCTTTCCAATGGCACTGGGTTTCAGATGTTGACCTTTCACCCGGAAACGTTTGAGTCTTTCGAGAATTTGTGGTGAGTTATACGGGAAAACGCAGCGAAAGTCGTAGGGAGGCATGAGGTAGGAAGAAACGTTGGGAAGCATGAGGAAGTTAGAGTAACGCGTGGATCGTGTCTCCTTATTTAAGGTACCGGTATCCTCCTCAAATTGACTACAGAATAGTGAGCGATGAGAGGAATTGGTCTCTAGATACAGAGAGTGATTGGCTTCAAGACTTTTGATGTGTGTGTGGCAAGCAGTTGTAGAAAAATAACCTCACCGTAGTTGAAAGAAATTAGTACGTCTACCTTGCTGAAAGAAATTACCACCGTAGTTGAAAGAAATTAAAGGTCTACAAAGCCTCGACCGCCAACTAAGAATTACGTATATTGACTTACGCACTCGAATATTCGAACCGTGGCATTATTTCAGCAGAAAGCTAATAAATCGAACATCGAAAACCTCAATTTATGGATATTCCATATCATTTTTCCCTCTCACTTCCCTTTACAAATCCATATCAATAAACTCTACGTTTGAATATTTGAAAGAAAGGTAATAGGAATTTTTGCTGTCCAATTTCTCTCCCCTACTGTTGAAATGAAGCAAGTGCTGCAACAAGAAAACATACTTTCTCGCATTATTTGTAACTTTAGCAATTATTGGAAAAGCATACGTTCCAACGAAAAGGAACATGTGCCAGTTTTATAAGTTCACTTTTCTGTATTTGAAACAAAAGAAAAGAAAAAAATTTGGATCAGTTTCTGAGAAAATAATGATTTTCAAATTGACTTCATTTCAAGCAAAAATTACTGGAAAACTACTCATGTCTTCCAAAAATGTAGTATATTCAGATCGTGTGCGATCCATGGTGATCCCCCAAGAGGATATTCTAAGCAGTTGGATGACAGCGTGTGAATTATGAGGTGCTACGATAATGAGAGATGATCGTGGAATTTTGGAACCATCCCACCATTCGCCAGCATGACAAATGAAACCACAAATGGAAAACTCTGGTTAGGATAGCCGTCTGGGGATCAAACCCGGACCTCCCGACTTCGAAGTCAACGCGAAAAGCCCTGAATCACTTCTCTCCGTTCAAAATATGTAGATGACCTTATTTAAAGATCAGTCTCAGGCACACATTTCATTGAGGAAAAAAATCTTTATCTTCAATATTGTAGTTGTAGAAATACGCTGAAAAAATTGAACTTTTGTAATTTTCGAAAATTCAAATTGTTTAGCGGAAATGAGATGTATGGCATTATCAAGCGTCGTTTGCTCCATAAAAATGTAATCCAAATTTGGAGCCATTCAGGAAAATGAAAAAAAGGCTTCATATAATATATCTCCAAGCCTCAAATATCTTTTTCATATTCTCTGGGCCTTGAATTTGTCGAATCGATCAGGGAAAAAAATTAGAGAAAATCATCTGAACGGTTATCCGTTAACTTTGTCCACGGACGGACAGTAAGTCAGACTTACTTTTCCGTAAACTAATTTTTCGGTACCATAGATCCACAAAACGTGGATTCTGACTGCACAACGTGTAAGAGAAAGTAGATTTATCGGCGTTTTTATATCAGGGATCAACAATAGGAGATTTTCAGTCAAAAAAGTCCACTTTCCGTTGCAACATTACAATCTTTTCTTATTACTACGTGAAGACATAATAGGGGAGTGAGTAAAAAGAGCCGCCGTGAGTCGTTTGTTAATATAATTGCCTAATTATCGTGATAACGTTAACTGCAAAGTTTTCCAATTTATTAACTTCATAAAGACAATTTGATTGCTAGTTTACGTAGTCGCGCTCAAAAGCCATCCTAAAAGAATGAGGGCTTGGGAGCTCTACCAAAATCTGAAGAATTGGTACACAACTTGCTCGAACGTGCTCCGCTTGTGACTTTCGAAGAATTGTCCGTATCTAAATCGTTCCTATAACATTAAACCTTTATCACTATTTTGTTTTTAAATAATATTTACTTAATTCCAACGTAAACATTTCTAAAAAAATTGGAGGTTAAGAAAAATCGCTCCTTCAGTATTACTTTTGTTAATTCAAATGCCGATATTTTGAAATATTCGGTAATCAAATTTTATCTTTTCCCACTTCATTCTTCCTGTGTGTCGAGAGTCTGAAAATATAAACAATTTTGATGATTTACAGAGGTTTTTACGTTTTTTTTATATCACATCACACTATTGTTTACTTTCAAATACCTGAACAATTCAGGTGACATAAAATATCTCTCAGACATACACAAACTTACTGTATTGAACCGATAAACGTGTAACACAAAAATCCGTATGATACAAAATATGAAGGAAGATTCACTCTAAAGGCGTTTATGATTTGATTGAATCTACATAATTTAGTTTAAGTCAGCTATAATCCAGAAAACCAGGAGCACTCGCTAGTTTTTGCACTGGTAATGGAAAGGTATGATATTTGATTTCTGGGACTCAATAATTGAGTTTTAAAGTCAACCAACCATGAAGAACAGAAGACACTAACAAGTTCATCAATGGCAAAAATTGCAATGTGGAAAGATCAACTAGATTCTTGTGGAACAGACGAAACTCAAGGCTCAACCCACAAGATTCTAACTTTTCACTGAGTATTTTGAAATGAATGTTTAAGCTTTTTTCATTGTTTTTGTCTGCGAGTTAATATTTGTATCTTTTTCCGAATGCATTTTCCAAGTTCACCTCCGTCGTTAACATTTACTTTTCTCATTCCCCACACTAAAAAAAACTCAAACTTAATGATCGCTCACTGCATAACCCTGTCCCGCATTCTCGGAGCCAAATCGGGAAGATGCCCAGGGCTAAGATCTTAATAATGAGCAAATAATTACGGTCCAGATGTATTAGGTGTGCCGTCATTGCTGAAGGCTGCTTGGATGCTGGTCCTTACGGAGAAAAAAATTGACGCAGGACGTGCGCCCCGCGAGGCTCGATTCCCTGGCCATTGGCCAAGCGATGCAGAACCGGACCATCCGTCGAGAGAGAGAAAACGATGAACGTATTACTTCTTTTAATGGAGTACAGAATCAAAATCCTTTTCTTTGTTTCGGCTGATTATTCAAGCTTAGTGTCACTCACTTTCTTTACGAGAATCAAAGAGCAAAATGTCTTCAGTGACATAGAAAGAGCAAGTAAGTAAAATTCTTCTACGGTCTTCAGACGGTTTTATATAATTACGTCACCTATATATCTGCTCGAAATTTGTATAAAGCTGACAATAATTACAAACAAGATACAAAGTGGACAGTTAAAAAAATCATATTATCCTTATTTATTGAAAAGCAGACCACTTTCAACGATCAGTAGTGCAATTTTCGGGCAATTAAATGTTCTTTCATCAAAGCTTCGAGGGCACGTCTGGCTTGAAAAATAATGATAAATTTCAATTTTTCAAACATTTTCAATAACGTTCATTGTTTAATAATTTGGAAATAATACTAATAACAACAAAAGCGGTCAAATAGATTCTAATTATCTTCAATCCACATCACGTCTAATATTGTTAACAAGAGCACAAAGCATTGTAAGGCATCATTCCTTCCTTACAACAATCTGATTTTCTACCACTGTTTCTTATGGTATGCGTATATTGTTACAAAATCCCACATTCCAGTTTTAAATATTTACTACTTGCCTCCACGAATATCTTTATTACAACTTCTCTAAAGAAAAACTGCTGTTTTGTGTTGCATCTTTCAGTTAACATCAGTTGTAAAAGCATTTGTTAGAAACCCTCTTCAAGAACAAATTACAAATAAAATGTAATTAACATTTCAGAGCCCACTCTCCAGAGGGAGCTCCAACACGCAGCATGAGTGTCACGGGACAGCAAAGGCGGGGGAAGGAAGATCCGATGTGCATTGCATTCCACAGCGTACCTCCGCGGCCTCCACGAATTAGTATAGCCGAGAGACGTTTTTAGTTTCGCAAATTAATTTCCCTCACTTTTCATGCGCGGGAATTTTTGCGTTTCGTTTGTAATTTAATCTCGGCGACCGCCTCCTCCGCTTTTTCTGCGCGACTTATTTCCTACGATAAGAGGGCTGAGGGGCAATTTAAACAAGCCGCAATGCGCAATGGATAGCACGGCGGGATGTAACGAGGTTGCCGTTTCTGGCTTAGACTGAAATGAGCAGGAAGGAGGAGGAATTGTGGGGTTGGTATGTAAAACAGCGGTACATTCTTTGTGTTCCGGCGATTTTTTACTTTCTTAAATTTCATTATGTTTTTATTCAAGGTTTTCATTAAATTTATACTACGTTTTCTGAAAGACTACTTTTAGCCCATACTTTTAGCACCTAGGGCCTGAATTTCAGTAATAACTATATTAATAAGCCTCAAATACGAATGCAAGATAATATTTTTTGAAATCACATGTCATGTAATTTTAGGAAGTGAACTAGGAATGAGTAAAAATTAGGAAAGACGATCGAAACAACTTATACGATTCAAAATTAGCATTTTTTGGAAGGTGTAGCGAGTTATTAAATTTGAATTGACTATTTAAAGAATAGACATGAGTATTTGCATACTGGAAGACTCAATGTGTCCTTGTCAATGAATAGGAATTGCATTGCGGTACGTGTACGTGTGTATTGAGAACTGGTCTGTATGCGGTCTGAAAGCTTCCGGCAACAGAAACAGGAGCTAAATTGCATATTCAGTCAGCGATTCTTAACTCGGCATAAATAAGTAAGATCACGAGAATTAATTTACAGGCATGTTTCAATGGAATTTTTCATGTACTTCCTGACTTCTGAGTTGCTGACAGCAAATTTTACAAAAGAGGAAGATTAAAATTTCTAATAAACATTTAATTTTCATAACTACAATCAGTTTTATTGAAAGTCAATATTACGATATAAAATACATAACTTCGAATTATTTTTGTTCGCTTGTCCTTCTTCACTTCTCTGAAAATCTCATAAGCAGAAGACAATCAGGAAATTCGGGGAATAGCCTTCCCCCTCTATTGGTAAACTTATACGCACAAAATTACATTCCATGTAACGATGGAACAAAAGCTTCATAGCAAATTTTCCAAATACCATGATCAGCAAGCGAGTTTATTTATTTTCACGAGGGCACATCGCCTATCCTCCCCATCGCTGGCTGAATGGGCGAACAGCACCGCAGCGCTCTATTCCAGCGGCCGGCGCGAATTAGCGACGCGACCGGTTCAGGTAGCCGTGAACTGTTACGTGGCTAGATGGGCCGTGGGCGGGGTGGGGTGGGGGGAGGGGGTGGGGCGGCTGTCAAGCCACGGCCTATGAATGAGCGCGGCCGGTGGTGGCGGCGGCGCTGGCGACCGCAGCGGCGCGTCTTCCGCGAAGGCCGCCGCGCGCGCAGTGCAGACGTGTTGACCTCTCGGCCGACCAGGTCGCGCCTCGGCGCACCTCAAGCGTGACAGCGCGCCCCCGCGAGCACACACGGGCGCTCTTAAGAAGCTGCGCTGCTTCCAGCTTCACTCCTTTTGCTACTCCTCGTGGTTGCTGGTCGTAATTTGTACTTCATTCCTTCACTTTTTCTTTTCATTCTTCTCTTCTTATTCCGTATCTTCATCTTTTTTACTAATATCTTTTCTTTTTATTTGCTACTCCTCTTTTCCTATGTGGCAAATTGTACTTCATTCTTTCCTTTCCTTCTTCCTTTCCTTTTTCCTTATCTTAATGCTTTTTTCTACACATATCTTTTCATTTTTATTTGCTCCTCCTCTGTTATTGTGCCATAATTTGTATTCCATTCTTCTCTTTTTCCTCATCTTTATTATTATCTCTTTTTCTTCTTACGTTTTTCTTTTTTTTTATTTTCCATTCTTCTTTTACTGTGTCATAACTTGCATTCCATTCTTTTTTTACTCATCTTTATTCTGTTTTAAGTTAATCTATTATTTTTCTTTTTTATTTGCTACTCCTGTGTTACTGTACCATAATTTTTATTCCATTCTTTCCTCTTTTCTTTTCACTCTTACGTTTCTTTTTGCTTATCTTTATTATTTTTGCTACTCTTAATTTTTTCTTTTTATGCACTGTTCTTTGAAAAGACGAAGTCCTTTCCTACTATATTCACTAACGGTTTCTTTTCTATTTTCTCTCTACGCGTCATCTCTACATCATCATCTGTTTCTTGTTTCTCATGTTGCATTACGTATTCATTTACTTTTCTTCTTTTAACAATACTTAGTCCCATCTCAGAAAATATTGAAGGGAAACCCATACAGGTAGAATACTGTTTAAAAAAATGTGGAAATTACCCATTTACCCAATCCAAAAAAACGTGAAACTCTAAGTAGGTACATATAATGTATCTACTGCAATATAATTATTTTTTCTGAGGTTTTCAACATTTCCATTGCACTTTTACAATGAAAAAAGTCTATGAGAAGATGAATTGCTAGGAAACAGATTGGTCCTCAACATTTGGCAAGGGCGAAAAGAGAACATTTCAAAATTTATGGAAATGAAATTCAGTCATTGAATTGAAATGAAAATGTATTGAAATGAAAAATGCTTTAGGAGACCTCATGATTAGAGTCAAGATACTCAGGAAATCACATATTTTTTGTCTTTCTACGAACTGTTTCAAAATTGAGATCTTGGCAAATCTTTGTAATCCAAAATTATTATCCAAATTTTTCGTTACATATTTTTATGTATTTTGTAAAATATTACACATTTTTCATATTTTGTTAATATTTTACAGATTTAAAATATTATCTACCAATTATATTGAAATTATTTCTAACAATAAATCTTGATGTTTTTGGAACCCGTTCAAAATTACGCGCGGACGACCCGAGGTGCTCCACGTGAGGACGCGGCTGAATATACGCGATCTGTTAGGATGAATATCCGAATGCCCTGCCCTTGTTGTCTTTCTCAGATCAATTACCGAAAAGCGCTGAAAATATTGCCTTTAGACGTTGAAAGTATGAGCAATGTTTTTTAACTTAAGTGGCAAGTTCCGAGAAATATAATTGTTGCTGACGTCTAAGCATTTTGATGAGAGCGCTACAGTGATTCTTTGCTAATACTTGAGTTCCTACGTCGTATTCTTAGTCTCGTTGCTCTCAAAATAGATATATACTCTTAAAAAACTTAAATTCAGAAGACCAAGAATGGTGTACTTGTGAAATTGATTTAATAGATACTTTATTAGTATAAATTCAAAATGTGATTTTTTGTTTGAAAATAATATATACGGGGATTTGTGCAGTGTACATGTACTATTTCTCAGTAAACTCGTATTACATCATTACCTTCCATGAATATTCATGACTCCTGTAACGAGTATATATGTAACAACAAAATCTGAGAAGTAAAATATAGTAACTAACTCGTTACAAGAGGCGAGAGTGTGGGTAAAGGTGGTAAAGATGAGAAGGACCACGTGGGCGACGAGGACAGAAGGACGATGGAGGACGGCGAGAAAGCGAGTACGCAAGACGCGACGACAACAGTGAGGCGACGAGGGTAGAATCGGCGGCGTACGCGGCACAGGACAAGGAAGGCGAGTACAAAGGGAGTCGTCGACAAGGACAGCCTGTTAGCGGCGCCGGCGCCGCCAGTCGCAAATGTGATGATCCTCGCGGGCTCTGTTACAACAGGCTGCGCTACCCGGCCTGCGCGCGAGAGAGCCCGTCCCGTCCGCCAAAGGGCGTGCGTGGCGCGGCGTGGGCGCGCTGCCTTTAGCCATCTGCCGCCGGTGAATGGAGGCGCCGGCGCCTGAGACGGGCCAGGCCACACGCGGATGAATGGAAGCGCGCGCGCAGAGGCCCCGCGTGCCGCGGATTGCCCTCTGCGCAACAAAGCCTTCAAACGCACAGCCGGCCCTCCCCCGCCTCACTTCATTCGCAGGCGGACGAACAGCGCCACGCCACTTCATTCCGGAGGGAGGTACATCATTATATTATTATTATTATTATTATTATTATTATTATTATTATTATTATTGTTATTATTATCGTCTCCTGTACTATTTCAGTAGTATACCTTTCGGTACCGGCTTCTCACACGCAACCAATCTTTATAAATGATGGCTCTCAAGAAAGAGAATTTCACGGAGACTTGACGAATTCCATTTTGACTTTAAAAATATGAATTATTTCTTTTAAAAAAGGCATCGAAATATTCATGTAAAATGCAACCCGCATCACATGTCAACCTATATCGCCAAATACCTCATAAACAATGCATTTTAGAGCTTTAAAAAGTACAATTTTGAGGCAAAGAAACGTTTTTCACACTATCATCAACAAGATGAGACATTCTCAGATCCATTCAATTAATTTTCGGTTCCATGCTTCAATACTATCAAGACCACCTCAATATTTCAGGCCCTTCCTGCTGGTACCAATTTTTGTGGCGACACGCTTAGAAGGCTTAGATTCGACAATCTTTATTTACGCTTTCTGTTAACACCGTAGTTTGTGCAGTCTGACGAGGTTTATTTGCATATTCATTAATTCAAGATTTGCTCTCCAGCAACAACTAGAAGTACTATTATAGTTGCTTGATACCTATACCTATGAAGATTGTTTCTTATGCGTGTAGTGAAACTATTCAATTAACGTTTTTTCATGGTCTGTAAATGCTGTGTACTTAATTGTGGAAAGATGTGGATGTTCAGTGAAGAGTGAAGACTGTGTTTGTGTTTTACCCGTACCAATATTTACGTTATCATTCGATGAAATTTTCAAGTCAACGGGTTCAGACACGTAGCTTTCTCAAAAGTAAAAAGCTATTATTTTTGTGACTATCACAAAAAACTAAAACCTAATTGACAAAGAATATTGAATAGTTACTTCAAATGTCTTTAAGTAAGTGTTGGGAATTGTTCCAAGCAAATTCTCCATGATATTGAATAAATATTTATTGAAAATTTCTTTTACACATTAATTGCATTGTTTTTTACTTCTATTTGTATTTGGGTTAGTACATGGCAAGTTACTTTTATAGATACAAATAAAAGTATAGTAGTATAGATAGTAGTAAGTAGTATAGATACAAGTAAACACGTTTCGTTAACTACTTTCCCTCTTAGAATGAAAATAGAAAGATAGGGATGAGTGTGGGGTCTAACATGCGAGAGTTCTCGCACGGGTACGCAGAGGTAGTGGGGGAAAACTTGTGATATGGCACAACACAAAGAACAAACTTTTGAATGTAGCTAAAGTAAAGTAGCTTGAAATAAATGGAAAACAAAAATCAAAACGCGCTAACCTACAAGACTACGTGAATCAATTAAAAAACAACTAAATTTAGAATTATAGAAAGAATAGTGCAAATCACTCGACACTTGCAAACGATCGCAGTCCAAACGCATGATTTAAATGTTGGCGGTATCTGGAAGTATGTACACCAACGCCCAGCTGCAACTCATATTGTAAATAAAACACCGTTTGATATTAAACTCAAGGTGACGGTTCGTTAAGATATTAAAAATGCAAACATAGTTTGAGCAACATAACATGACCATGTACCGACGTGGGCTTACTAATGCCTACTAAATTGTTTCTAATGCTAACAAATGGTATTTAGTACTCAAAGGTGAAAACTTTAGTTTGATTATTTTTTGGCTCAGAATTGTTTTTCTTGAGGTACGTAAGGACGCAGAAAATAATTCAATACTTTTTAGTAAAAAAAAATTTCAATTTTCTCACCCCAGCATGCTGGCACCCTGACTCTCCAAAACCCAGTCGGTTCTTCATAACAAATGAAGGAAAGTTAAATGATATTGCAATGAGTAGGTCTGTTCTTGCCCGATCCGGTATTTTCGCACTACTTTACTTGGCTTTCTCAAGAGTAAAAACCTTTTCTATTATTTGACTATCAAGGAAAGCGAAAAGCTAACTCCCAAGGAAGATTGAACAATTTCTTCAAATCTTATTTTTAAAGAAGTATGAATTGTTCCAAGAACATCTCTCTATAATGTTGAATAAACTTTAATTGAAAATTTGTTTCAAACATCAATTGCATTGTTATTTTCTTTGATATTCTGTAAGTACATTAGTAGTTCCTCTCCTTTATGGAACGGATAGACAAATGGATAGTGAAAGGGTGGGATTTAACATGTGAGAGTTGTAGATTATGATGTGGAAAAACGTTGCTTTGAGGCATTTGGCCTCAAAATTTTACTTTTTAAGGCTCTAAAAACGCTTCGTTTATGAGTTATTTGCAGATATAGGTTGACATGTGATGCGTGTTGCATTTTACTTGAATATTTCGATGCGTTTTTTTTAAAGAAATCATCCATATTTGTAAAGTCAAAATGGAATTCGTCAAGTCTCCGTGAAATTCTCTTTCTTTGGAGCCCTCATTTATAAAGACTGGTTGCGTGTGAGAGCCGCAAAGGGGAGGTATACTACTGAAATAATATAGGAGACGATTATTATTACTGTTCTTATTCCAAACATGAAAACAAAGGAAGGTACGAGCGCTGTAACTACTTCAGGATTTGCAGGTTCGAATTGCAACTTGGAATAAATTCCAGCATGTGTTGTTGTACGATTGTAAATATGTTTGTGCATAGGAGCATGCCGAGACAGCTTTTTAGAGCCTAAGTCTTCTAATTCTTTGCGAAATGAAATTGTCGCCTCCTACATATTCCACATAAAATCAATAAAAGAAAAAAAGCACCCTCCATGGCACAATCAACCCACATAAACACAATGACTCAAAGAGGTCGCTGCGAGGCACGTAAGTCTTTTTGAAAAGCATATTGGTCTTCACAGACAACCATTTCTAAGTAAATGTTACAACTATTTGGAAGATGTTTGGAACATAACTGTGCACTGCTCCGATTTATGTAATACTTACATGTCAAAACCTTCATTATGAAATTCTGGGACTTCGCACGTTTGGCTTTGCAAGGACTCATTTAATTAGCGAACATGGTCATAGTCAAATCTTCTCTGAACACCCAAATACGTTTAACCTAGGTTGTGGTGGTGATGAGGACGCTAAGTATAATTCAATGTACAGTAGTAGTCTAATTCTAAGGAAGTGCACTGAATAATAAATACTGAAAATAATTAAAATAATTTTATCAACATATGTAAAAAATTGGTTTCAGGATCAATCTTGAAAAACTCAGAATTTTAATAAAATTATCATAAAAATTGTTCAGTTTAATTTATTTAAGATTTAGTTCATATTAGAACGTATAATGGTTTTAATTGCTGTAATTAGGTGGCGCATGAAATGAGAATGGCAGTAGATAAAATTTAAATTATTTCTTTGCTATTCTGATTAAAATATAAAATATTAACTAAAATGAAGCGTTGTTCCTTAATTAATTGTTTATAAAATTATGAAACTGCAAAAAGCAATACATATGTAAATTAGCTTACGACTGGAAATATGGATATAACTAACATATTTCGTATAAAGTGGAACACGAATGCTTTTCATCGAGTGATAACAGTAGCAATTGTCTGCGGTTAACACTCACTATTTAGAACTCATTCATGAATGTACTTTCTACTTTATGACGTTTGTAATGTGACTGAATTGGAGCTCTTTCAGCACTTGCAAACTGAAACAGTTTCTTTAACTTCTTCAGATTGACAGATCTTAGGAACTTCAGTTGTAGGTGTGTTTGTTCACTCTGGAAACAACTCTTTTTTCCTCAACAAAAATTTACTGTCTCGATTCTCGTAAAAATCTTGATTCAGACTGGGAATTAATCCAGCACTTTCGTTTGGTGAATAAGTCCGCCCACCCAAACGTACGCGCATGATTGACGCGACCGTAGTACGAAGAACAGCAGTACAGGAGTCACCTTCAAAAAGAAGAGGGTATCACATTCACAAAGAGATCCGCAAACTTCATTCATCCAACCGGCGAGGCCGCTCGTCTCTTTCCACACAGAAAATTCTTTATTCGCGAGACGGCGACGTGGGCTGGTCTACAATCGCGGCGCGTCTGTTCAAACGAGGACCCGCGCCCTTCTCTGTGGCCGGAACGTCGTCGGCGACACCCACGCGCGAAGCTAGACAGACGGCGGCGCTGTTGGAGGCGATGCGGGGACGGGGGCGGTGGTGCGGGGGCGGCGCGCGGATATGGCTGACGGCGCCGCCGCTGGCCGGCCGGCCGCCCCGCCCCCGAGACAGCTAGAGGTCAGTCGTGGCGGAATGCACGTCCCGCGTTGGAAGACGAGAAAGAATGCGGTACTATTTACCCGCTGCTAGACTCAGAATCGGATTCGGAAATACCAGCGCCAACAGTTGGAAAGAGTTTTGAACAGATGAATAAATCATCACGGAAGCGCCGAAATGTAGTGTCAGACTGTAAACTAATAAGTCATAACGAATTTGTTTACTTTGACTAATTTGTCTAATTTTTTGGGGTTACTTATGGTACATTTTAATTTTTTTAATTTTGAAAGATTAATAGATCTGTTCAATTTATTGTTGTATGTACAAATATTTATTTCAAAATACTTTATAAGCAAAAAGAACATTTTATGAGAAGATTACATAAAATTCTAATTGCTTGATGACAAAATACATTTTTAGCAAAGTTTTAGGCATTCCATGGCTATGGAAACTCGTAGTTTTTTCACCAAAATATTACTCCAAATTAGGTTTCGCCACAAACTGTTACTAGAAATGACACAACTCGCAATTCAGGAGGAGCGAATGGGACGGGAGAGGCAGCAGAGAGTTAAGGGCCGGAAGGGCGTGAGGGACATGTGGGGTCTTTAAGGGGGGTCTCCTTTTCATAGACTTTTTGAAAATAACAATGGCAAACACAGCCCTAATTTGCAAAGTTGAAATGGAGATGATTTTGTTCCTAAATCGTGTGGAATTATTGGCTATTTAGATTATCAAAATCATTTTTGATATTCCATCATTACGATAAGTAGCCTGACTTTAAATATAAATGAACAAACAAGCGTGCTTCATCATTATTCTTTAACGTAAAAAGTCTCCAAAGTTTACAAAGGTTACGATGAGGTTTACCTCATCTGTGTTATCAGAAGTTACTGAATGTTTGCATCATTACCTATTCAATTATTGTGCTAATCTCTCGTTTTATTAGTTGTGGTCTCATTATATCTTAATTAATCTGAATTTAAAAATCTCTCAATTACCAGTAGCTAGCCGAATCTGTAAGTTAATATTCATACGTAAACTACATTTGGAGCAGAAGAATAATTACCTGCAAAATATTCCAGTAAAAGAGCGCGATAGATATTTGGAAGTTGTGGCTCTTATAATAATTAATCAACACGATGGTAAAAACATTATGGCAGTGGTTTAGATGAGGTAATGCTTTTAAAAATATTTATTCCACAGAAATGTTAAGCTTTCCTGATATTTGTTGGACACAGAAAAGTGTAGCTAACTATTATACTTTGTAAAAGAATACTTGAATTAAGAAATTAACATTGGCATTTAATTTTAATGAACCTTTTTCAAACACTGATTGAAATAGTCTTGGTAAAATTTTCATTGCATATAATATCAAAACGTAAAACGCGTGCGTCATCACGTGAAAGGCAAACTATATCACCAAAACATAATTCTGGAATTTACTTAAGAAGTAGAATTATAAGCATTGTCTCGCAACATTTAATGTTCCTAAACGTCGTTGTAATTAGTATTTTTGCACCGTAAATATTCAAAAGTTTTCTGCAACAAGTTTCTTTCTTTTAATGTTATACTTTAGGTGAAATGTTATCATACCTAATAAACTTTAATTTACGACACATTTTTACAAAACATAGACCCTTATTAAAGTATTGAATATAAAATAGATCGTGAATATTTTTAAAAAATGCATCGTAATGCCTTTATCCCTAACTGATGGAAATGGAATGCTTGCTGTCAAAAAGCGTAATCATTGTTTTGAGTAAGCAGCATTCCAAAATAACTTTTCTCGATTCAATTTTTCATTATATTCGTATACTTATAACTATGATCAAGTCAAAAATAAATGTCTAATTTTGTCTCGTTTCTAATCTTCTAAAACCAGTATCAACATCTAAAATACCATTCTGTAAATATTCTTTTGAATGTGCAACTTTTTTTAGAAACTGTTCTAAGCGTGGAAGATACGTAAGCAGACACTCCCAAGAAACATTTGCCAGTAGCAACACGCCGCGGAATTCCTGCGCCCACATAGACACATCGCGCTCACCCAGAAGCAATGGAGCTGTCACCCTGACTTTCAGCGCCTACACGTCAACACAGACCCACCACCTCTACCACTTCTCACCACACCTACGACCGTCATACAGTACTATACTACGATTTATTCAACTCTGCCTCTGGCAGAAATTAGCTGTTGAAAG
The DNA here is from genome assembly GCA_031308135.1 of Acheta domesticus. Classification (NCBI taxonomy): domain Eukaryota; kingdom Metazoa; phylum Arthropoda; class Insecta; order Orthoptera; family Gryllidae; genus Acheta; species Acheta domesticus. Next base: position 28,267 of record JAHLJT010008507.1, on the reverse strand, counting down.
TTTCATCCAATCGGGAGCTTATATGTCGCTACAATAACGTCACTATGGTGACGTTCAAGCTCCCGATTGGATAAAACTGTCAGCAGCTGATTCCTGCCAGAGGCAGAGTTGAATAAATCACAGAATCATCCTTTCACCACCAGCCACACGAGATAGCTACCATTAAAGTAGCCACTTCCATCATTCAACGGAATGCGCAACCTAGGGGAAGAGGGGGCAACTAAAGTTTCCGGTTCTTCTTTTCATTATTTTTTTTAAAAATTTACATACGTCATTTTACTAGTAGGCTACTAAAACTTACTACAAATGGAAATAAATTACAACTTACATTAATAAGTGCAATGGATTTCATGTTGAACGATTTATAGGGTTGCTAGATTGCTTGGAGCGCCTCTCCACTTAAAACTCGTAAAAGCAGTTCTGCATATTGTCAGATTTTAAAAATACAACAGAAAATCAGGTATTAAACATATGTTCGAAAATAAATTGTTTTATCATTTCAGACTGCGGTCTCTTTCAAAACTTTCGGGGGGATGAGGGGGGTACGACCTCCCCTTGCCTCCGCCTTGCATATGCCTACGCTCCCATAAAGTCCTCACCCTCACCGCCACTTCACAGGTCATCACGGTTGTTTCACTGTCTTATCCGTTTCCATCCCCGCCACAGCCAAACCCTCACGTCACAAATGAGCTCTGGTGGCATGATCCTGTTCTGTTACAGCAGAGGCGATCAGAAAGAAGGGGGACACCTGGGTCAACTTGCCCCAGGTGCCGACATAATTTGGGCCCCGATTTTTGTCATTAGAAATAAATTTTAAGAAAATTATCACTAATCCACATTTAACCCTACAAGTTATTTCTGGTGCATGGAGAAATGAAGTCTGTTTATGAATTGAAGAAAGATGATTTTTTTATGAGGGGCCCTCGTGGACTTAACTGCCCCAGGCCCCTGTTTCTCTCTGGGCGCCCTGGTCACCAGCGCCAACAAGCATTACCTCCACCAGCAAACTCCTATCACCATCACATCTGCCACCTCCACCGCTTGAGCATCGCCGCATCTCGCACCGCTTTTCTCTCTGCTCTGCCTGCTTCGCTCTCCTCGCTGGGCGCGCATAGCAGGAACGCGCGCCGAGCGCTCGGGCGCCGCCCGGCGTCATGTGGATCTTGTGTCCGCGCGCAGAAATAGGCGGAGACTCCAGCGGGATCACGGAAAGCTCCTCGCCGAGATGCGATGATTCACTAATAATCTCTGGGAAATTTGGATTTTGAAATAATTTGCTCAGGTTTTCAGACGTAATGTAGTACTTTTTGTTTTAAAAGGTGAAAATAACACTAGAGCATACCTTTATTGCTGTGTTGTCCAACTGACGGCCGCGGATTGCTGAGACCTGCGGTGCCATTTTATTGTGACACGCGAAAGAGTTTTAGTCCTTGTTCGCCTAGGGAAAATTCAAAATGCAAGAATTCTGATATCATTGTACGAATATACGAGAAGCTCACTCTGTTATTAACACTATTTGCTGATGATTAATGTTAGAACATTAGTCTTATAACCTTTTCCACTGACCAATGGTTGAATATCTTCTTGGCAGTAAAACAGCTGCCTTTAAAAATTTTCCTGCACTCTCCCTTCGCCATAATGCAATATGGTCCTGGTGTAAAGGAAATGCTCTTTTTGAGAAGAAAAATATTACCATTCTTTTGCAATATTATTATTAAGAATATTCCATCATCTCTCGTTTCTTAGCACCGAGGAAAAGCAATGCTTTTGTAAGGTATTCAAAAGACGCGACGTTTGCATCGTAGAAAGTTCTTCTAACTTCTCTTGAATATAAAGTAGGCAAATTTCTCTTTCAAAGTCATAAAAGAAATTTCTTTCAATTTCTTCTTGTGTCATAATCTTTTGATATGTAGCATAATGCCTAGACATTTGTGGCATTTAAAGTTACGTAGTATGCAAAGACGCATATAAACTGCATTAAATTTCTAAAAAGAATGTATTAGGTCAAGAGTTTCATGTTACACAACTACGCTTTAAATTTCCGAAATATTGAGACTACATAGTACTTATTAAGAAAATCAGCCATCGTATTAGCTAATGCACGCAATTCTGGTATCATTGAATTTTCTATTCTTCATATCAGAAGGCAATATTTCTTGCGATAAGTCAACATTCAGCAACAAATTTCCACCCTGTAATGAAAAATATGTCTCGGAAATGTAAATGCCTTCGAGCCCCTGAAGATTTTTCTCATCCAATGTTCTTCAACAACCAAGTAATGTTTCTCCGTCTGTATTATAGAAAAATGTCATAGAGTATGCAATTGTTTGCAGCTGAATGTTATGTTATCACAAAAAATTACTGTCTTCTGATAAGAAGTATAAAGCTATAATGATAGCTAGAATTGAATGAATTAGGGAATATGATCGCTGATTTTATTAATAGTCTCAATAGTTGGCTAGTTTTTGGAAGTTCATAAACAACTGAATATGGGTCATTGAATATCTAGTATAGCGATGGAAGCGGGTTTGAACAAGTGAAAACTAGCAATTATATGGAGTAAGCCAGTTTCTATGTAGTAGAAAACACGTCTGTAGAAATGGAAGCGACGTAAAAACGCATCCACAGGACCAGACGATGATCTTGAGAATTTACTTTGAAATACATATATTATTTGTTTTGGATACAAAAAAACGCAACCTGAAAGTATCTTAAGAGCTTTGGGGGTATTCTTTTGAATAATTGAAGATTCGTTCTTCTGTGCTAATATCCTATAGAGACAAGTTCAAGGCGAAACAATGCAAAATATAAGATACAGGACGTCCCATTTGTTTCTGGACGTCCCATTTTCCATGTTTGTGCGCTTAGTGAAGCTACATTTTTGTCCACAAGCTAAACAAAGCGCTATCTCAACATTTGTTTAATGGATCAGAGAAACTGATCAAAAAAACAACAAACGAATGTGATGTGCTCAATGACCCAAAAAGATGAAGTACAATGACTTTTTTCCTGCAATTTAAAAAGTCTGGCAACTATGGAATGCATTTCCTCAGAATATTATGGCCACATTTCAGGCGCTAATGAACATTCGCAAAATTCATCCAATGAACTGCAAGATGGTAAACTGAATTTGAAAGAGTACTGATGCGTAACATAATGAAGTAAATTTAATGTTTTATGCGTGGGTATTCCATTTTAAGGTTTGAGTGAATTGAAAAAACCCCAAAAGTTTGTTAACTTAACATAAAAATTGTTGCAAATTGTTGATTTTCAAAGGAGCACGTGATTGCCTGTTGAAACGCAAAACTTCACGGAGACCGTTTTCCCTTCGTTTCCTTTGTTAATGAATTCTAATAAATGAAATCGCACATATTTATTGAATATTTTTGCAAAAGAAATTTCGTGTGAAGAGCAAAAATAACTTTTTCCTGTTTCTAATAGTCGAGGCTATTTCGTTTACAAACGAATAATTATTATAAAGCTAAGTCTACCCTGCGGGACACCATACTCAACTGACAATGAATTGGAAAGATAAGTAAATAATGTTCTCATCATGCCAGTGCAGTATTTTTACTTTTGAGATCGATGTTTAAGTTGAAAAATCAGCCAATATAGGTCAATACCACGAATTCATGATGAACAGAACGGACTTCATGACGAATCTCTTGGACTAATACTAGGAGTCCCAGAACGATACCATTCCGTATGAGACTTCAGGTTGTCCTGGTCCGTCTGCAGTCCTGCAGCCAGAAGATCGCCGCTCGTCCACAAGTCAGCTATCGTATGGTGACCTTTAGAAGTTTATTTTAAGCTTTCCTCTCCACGTTCCCTGGAGATATCAATGTTCTAAGAATTCGTGCAGTACAACATAGCACACGGTGACAAGGTGGCAGATCCCAGACAGAGGTTCTGCAGGTCACAAGATATTAGAATGTCACAAGTCACCATGTTCATCGTAGAACACCCCCTAGAAAGTTCCAACCAGTTACCAACTACTACAGAAAGCTTAGGGGCACTAAGGCGGCCCAAGCTCAGTTTAAGTTACGCAAGATCTCAGAACTTTTCAAGACACCTATTTATCTTATGACGAGCACCTGTAAGTTCCTGCCAAGCTTCGCTCTCACGCGCACTACAGGAAGTTAATTTCACTCTCTTCAAATTTCGCACTCTACTATAGATACCGCACGGCTTTAGGAGTATCGAACTCATTCTGAAGTCCTGCAGTCACAAGATCGCAGAACGACCCAAGTCAATATCGTTATCGTGGAACGAACCTTTGGAAGCAAGCTCCCCTCCACATATATTCTGGGATGTTCAAAGTTGCATCGAACGACGAACTATTTCAGAAAGTGTAGTTCTTCGAGCTTCGCATGAAACCCTTTTCATGTATGATCCAGCCACAAGATCGTAGGACGCCCGAATTCAGGATATTCATTGCAGGACAACGTCTGGAAATTTCTTCCAAGCTTGCAGAAAAAGTCCACTTCCCACCAACAACATACAGACGACTTCAGAACACGCAGTGATACCGGGTGACCAAACGTCTGTCCACAGTCCTGCAGCCGCCAGAATGCAGGACGTCCCAACTCAGCCTGTTTATCGCAGGACGACCCTTGGACGTTCCTCCCAAGCTTCCCTCCCTACCTTCCCAGGGAAGTTCAACCGTTCCGATCAACGCCGCTGCACCGAACGGCGCCGGGGGGGCAGGTGCGCTTGGTACACCGCGGAGGCGGTCGGCTCGGCCCCGCCGCGCCGGATGAAGACGTGGGATTACGCGCCTGTAAAGGCGTCAGCCCGAACACGACTCTCGGCTTCCCGGCCGCGTCATTAAGGCGATACGCGGCCGCTGCGCCGCGCCGCGCCGCTTCCCTCCGCGACCGCTTGCCCGCTCGCAGCGCCCTCTCACGCACCCAGCCACTCACTCGCACACACACGCGCACACGTGTTCGTCAGCCGCGCCGACGCCGCACAGTGGGCCGAAAACGCCACTGACAGAGCCCACGATTTTTGTACTGTGCAAGGAATCCATCCAATCTTGATAATAATAATTATGAAGCAAGAATCAAAATGATTACTATAATTGTTGTTAATATTATTACTATAATTGTTATTATTATTATTATTATTAAGACTGTTACATTCTTATCAAGGGGCAAATGCCTCCCACTGTCTGGTGAGGCAGCTCCCAAAACGAACTTTCATAACTACAAACGGGCTGCAAATGAAGGGCCAACGGGAGAATTTGAGTATTGTACCACCATATTATCATACAATTACAAGTTTCCTTCAAGAAAAAGTATTTATTTCGCTCTTCAACTCGAACACGTTGCACATTTTGGAAAAAAAAGTCCTCTTTTTGGCACTCGACTTTTGGCCCATTTCGGACCAGTGTGCGTGTCCGCCGCCGCCCGCGGCCTCGCGCTCGCCCGCCCGCCCGTCCGCCCTCGCTCTTGTGTGTAAATTCGGATGTAGTTGTTGCGATGGAGCGATAATTATTGTAATACTGCGCCCGCTCATTAATATTTATGCGCCCCCTGGAATGCGAGCCGGGCGCCAAGCGCGGGCGCGCGCACGCGTGCGCCGACGTGCGCGAGCGCACGCGTGTGTGTGTGTGTGTGTGTGTGTGTGTGAGTGTGCGTGTGATTGGAGCGCGATAGCGCGCAGCCGGCCGCCTAAAGAGCTACAAATTGGATCCGAGCGGCGGCGGCGGCGGCGCTGCGCAGCGCCGGGCCGCACCTTCGCTGTCTAGCTTCGCCGCCCCGCGGCCGTGGGCACCGCGAGGCGCACGGCGTCTTTGCGGCGTGGTTCGCCGTCAGACGGCTACCGGCCCTCGGTGCGCACAGGCGTGGAGGCCACCATCCTAATCTGCTGTGCTTTTTCGGGGGATTTTACTCAATTTAATTGAGAACAATTACCACCATTTACAAACACGGGAAGCCGAGAACGAAGAAGCAGAGGTGTCAAGGTCTGCTACTGGTGGCAGTGGCACGCCTAGCGGCTCCGCGCCATGCCACGAGCTTCTCTGCGCCACTAGCGTCGGGAGAGGAGACTATTAGTAACCCCGCCGTTTTACAATGGGAATGGCGTTGCCTCTAGCGGCGGGGTCATGGACTGCGTGGAGAGGCGATTCGTCGTGGCACTCGTGCCACGGACTCGTGCTCGTAGCACCAACCTAATCAACCCTGACGTAGAGGATTCTGAAGCCTTAACTTCGTCTGCTGGAAAGTTCGTGGATTCGAATCGCCCCTCAGGCAGGAATGTTTGTGTGTGGCAGAGTGAGGTTTTCCTAACCATCACTTTAGACTGGACTTGCATACATTTTTCCCATTATTCGACAATCGACCGAGGTCAAGAAGTTCTCCCTTTATGGGCCTAAGTGCTGCAAACAAATCAGCGTATTGAGCAAGGTGGCTCTCCTACTTTTAAATAGCGTAAAGTTTATGATGGTCCCAAAGGCTACTCCAGAAAATATGGCATGTGTCTGTCAAAGGAAGGGAACTAAGGCTGACAACTGTGTGAAATAGTTTACTCAAGGTGTGGCATTGGCGTGTCCAACATTAAATTTCCCTTTGGCGCTATTGCCGCCTGTGGCTTCAAGAGAGAATCTCGCGCAATGAAACTAGCGCAATGGAATATAAATGGATTGTGTACCTAGATGCTGCAACCTAATTGCGGTTGCAAATACCTGGTGAAATTGAAGTAACGATAAATAAAAAAATTACCACAAATTGATTTATTCACATTTCGAAAGAAAATTCCCACTGTGCCCGAGCTCACGGAATTTAAGAAAGAAAAGGAAATGACAATATAAAAGAGTTCATTTCTCTTGAACGAATATCAATTGTCTCCGCCTCCCGCCTCTGAAAAGCTTCATGGATAAGCCTCTATCGGTGCCGGAGGAGATGATTTCCAGCTCTAGATGTACGCAGAGAAGGAAAACCACATAACTGTATGTGTTGGTCGGCACCCAATCTCAAGTTCTCGCCACTTCCCATTATAATTTAAATTACATTGGCTATTGACCATAGTAGTTGGCACGCTCGAAAACATTGAGTACTCAGTAACTCAGCTCAGCAATGACAGCTCAGCACTGTCAGCTCAGCACTGCTTTAAGGAATGATACCTGTGCACTTCTTCCTCTCACTGCTGAATCAACAATTGCTGGTACAATAACGGCATTGCCCATAGCTCTCTAATATTCATAATTTTGAAATACATTATAGATGTAGAAGTATGATGTTCCATAATTTCGCAAACGTCGTCTTTTTAAGTGTGCAACATGGGAGTGGAGTAACGCCATCACTTCTCAAGATATAATAATCACGACACTTGAAGGAATAATGTCCATCTGCGATTTAATTGCGCTTTAATTCAGCTCATAATTTTCATCGCGGTTTGCATTTCGTTTAAACAAGGGAGACAAATTACACAGACAACAAATTCGGGAGACAAATGATTTTGTCAGTATTTTGAAATCGTCTGTTCTACAGCCAGCTGTGGAAATTAGGTTATGCTGTTAGTTCATGAAAACGAATTCAGAGATCGCGAAGGATTCTCCTTGATGAAGGAAGGTAAAAGCTTTTCTAGTCGTTTTGACAATAAAAACTACTTCATTAAACGCACTACGAAGCAGTTGCGGTCGCCAATAACAGTGATATGAAAATGCAGAATTAGTTTGGAAAGTACCTTAATGAGTACTATGGTAATGCTACGTGTTTAATGAAGCCAGTTTTATCTCAAGGGTAAAACGCGTTTGCAGTCTAAAAGAAACGTTTTTTGATCAGTTGGCATTTAGCCAGCATGATTCACCTGAATGGGCACAGGTAGGTGTTGATGATTACGGAGATTTGGGAACAAATAACTTATTCCAGTATGCTAAAGTAATTCTTTCTTTTAATATGACATCGCAAGCATCAATTATCTATTTTACACTGTCGCACCAATATTATCTGTGCTTGCCAATTAACGTAACAGAACCGGACTGGCATCATGGTACTGAATTAAGACGTGCAACGAACTGAACGGTTAGCTAGTTGTCCGACACAGAGCCGGTGTGAGAAGCAGAACTCTACTTTCGGGAAACTGCAATTAAAGTGTTCTTTTAGTCGGTAAACTGGAAGTAAAAAAGGACAGTTGGTAATGTTGGGCGCCCCAGTGGTATCATATTCAAAAATGTTCAAAATTCAGCTAATAACTGGAATTGACATGAATTTAAAGAAAGGTTATTAGAAACATGTATATACTAGTAATATCGAACGTACGCTTAAATTAAAGGAAAATAACGCAGCCAATGGCCGGTGAGAGGTGTCAATTGTTTCATTAGACATTCAGGAAGACTGAAAAAATTTAAAAAGACAATGAAACAGTTTCGATTTAGACCAAGAAAATGCAAGCAAATAATTAAGGTAATCCGCCAATTTCTCATGTCTGATGTTATCACAATATTCTCATATTCAATACATCACTTCTTGAGACACGCCTGGCATCATGCGATGAGGAAGAAAGAAGCTTCGTTCACGTGTGCCGTTTCAGGACAGCCAATGTTTGCTTCTCAACTCCATTTCCCGCACACTTGACGATAGCATTTCCGCCTTCTATTCCACATTTTCACCGCTTCCACCATAGCCCGGAGACCTTATGCAATGGAAATAAATTTAATCATGTAAGGACAATACGGATCCAGAACAACTTGAAATAATAACTTAAGGATAGAAAATGAAATCGTCGATAATATGTAATATTTCAAATAAATACCATACAGCGTTGGAATCGTATCGTTATTCTGGGAAACTTTGTATTAATTAACCAATTATCCATTAGCGTATTAAACATAAGATAATATGTTCATTAGGAAACCATCTCAACGTACCTACCTTCACATTTACTTGTGTCAACAATATCTCTTCTCCATTGGTCCCTTCAAAATGATGCATAATTCGACAATATGACATTGAATTTCGGCACCAATGCGCAAAGCGTTGAGAAAATCCCCTTTCGACAAATGTCAGAGAGCAATTTGGCTTTCCACGAACTTAATATTATGAGTGGTAAAGTGCTTCAGTTCATTCACATCCCTTGCAGAGCCAATCGTAGTATTCTGTAAGCACGCAACTCGCCTCGTAGCCTCTCCCGGTCCATATCATCCCCTTCCTCTCCTCTTCCTCCTCTTCTCTCCTCCTCCTCCGCCGCCTCCGCCGCCTCCTCCTCCTCCGGCGCCTCCGCCGCCTCCGCCGCCTCCGCCGCCTCCTCCTCCTCCGCCGCCGCCTCCGCCGCCTCCTCCTCCTCCGCCGCGTCCGCCGCGTCCGCCGCCTCCGCCGCCCCGCCGCTGCCGCCGCCGTCACCCCGCCGCCCAGGGCTCTGATTTAGTGCGAGATGCCGGCCGGCGGACGCGAGATAGCGCGCTCTAAACGCCCGCCCCCTCTGCCGCGCGGCGCCGCGCGCGGGGCGGAGATAGCGGCGGCGGAGGCCCTCGGCTGTGGCTCGCCCCGGACACAGCGCCGGGCACCGCCCGCTCGCCAACCGGGCACTATGGGCGAGATGGCGAGAAAAACCGGAAAATAAGGTGAATTGTGGACCTTAGATATTGCCCACCAGAACCATAGACATAGCCGAGGGCGCGGCTGAGCCGGCAACCAAGCACGACGAGCGAGGTGGTGAGAAATAGTGACAAATTCCAATGGGCAATGAATTCCGAACAACGGAGGTAAAGGACACTGTTTCTCTGAATACTGAATATAAGGAGAGCAGTTGTAGTGTTATTTGGGCCTTTGAACGTAAGTGGGCATGTGGTTTTGACTCCTTATGTCTACGATGTTCTTAATGTCTTTTAGACTTAGTTCTCAGTACTTCCATTGAGACAATGAAATTTTGACAACTGAGTTAAAATATCCCATTTCAGCCAAAAATGTGCGTTGTGTCTTTTGCGGGAGTACAGAACTGTTCTATTAATATGCGATGCTGGAGATCTGGGAAATAGAACATGCCCCTCTGTCTGCACGAGAAATATTGTTGGGCATTTGAGAAAATAGCACCTTTGGGTGCCCAACGCCGTCAACTATTTTTCGATCTTCAGATTTCACTGCCAGTGAATAAATATTAATCGTTTTTATCCGTTAATTGGGTCATTTCTTGGATGAACGAAAATGGAATCTCATTGGGGCAGATTGTTGGAAGATTTAATTTTGCCTGTCATTAAGATAGGATTCTTTTAAAAGCCACAAACGAGATATAACACATTGAAGATTTTCCGCCTGATGAAAATCCATCGTTCTCTACTCCTCGAACGTGGAAGCTAATTCTCATATCACCGGGGCTGGTATAAGAGTAAATTCAATTCAAATAATTAGAGATATTACATTCACGCATTTGTTGCGTCGCCAATTTTGACCCTCGGCTCTGACTTAAAACCCTTGATATTTTACAAGGGGAGAAATGAGGCAGTCGAAGGATAGAAGATTACTGGTTACTAACGATTCCAAGGGACAACTCTGTGCTGTAGAAACCTTGCGCACTTTTTCTGGCGCTGCTGGTCATCGCAGTTAAAATTTCCGACACTAAATGTAAAAGACCAAAGCGGGTTTTCAAGTGTTTTTTCTGCAGTTCCTACCCCTTACTCTGTATCTCCCTGCACCATGGCTGCATAACCAATCCTATTGTATTCCCATTGTCGCTTACTCATCAATATTAATTTACCATCCCAGGTAAGGTCAAACAAGTTCAGAAACTTTCAGAATCAAATTATTCCTTATGGAAGACGAACATGGGAACAAATACGAAATTGGTTTAAAAGGTAACGTTTCGACTTTTTTAACACAACACCAAATTACCGTACCTATATTTCAATTTGGTTCTAAATTACTCATCATAAACACAGAATTGTTCTATTGTTTAAAATCTAGGTTTTCATTGCATTTTAAATTTAATTCATGGCAAGTGACATATTCGATTCCAAACATGTGTGTCGGTAACATTTCAAATTGATTTAATTTAGTTTACACTTAATAGTCCCTTTTAATTCAGTTCACAGTGCTCCGGGGGCACCGCAGAGCCCAAGTGAGGCAATTGATTCCACACGGGTGTGAAACAGTAGCGGAGTTAGAGCAGGCAACCCTCAAGGCAGTGTGAACGACCGTAAAACTTTTGATAAAATCTGTGTTCCTCGAAGCTTCAGAGTACGTCAGCGCGTTTGATATGCGTTCTCATAACCATATGACAGAATACCATGGGATTTTTGCAGATGGATTTAATCAGAAATGTTCTCGTGCCGGAACGCTTGTGTCGTTATTTTCTTTAGAGAGTCTGTTATTACTGCGTTTGGGATGTAGGCGTCAGCTATATAGAAACAATGTTCTTGTACTGGAAAATTCACGTGTTGGTCTGATTTTAATTGATTTAATCCTTACGATGTGAGTAAAAATACGCGTGTTTATCCATTCCTCACTATCGTGGTCTTTGGAACTCATGCTTTTCCAGTTATAGATTTATGGAGTGCTTCTATGGAGTGCTTCTTCGACTCGAGGTAAAATGTTCTTTCAAAGGATTGGGCAGTATGCAATTAAGAGATTTTTCCCAGAATAAATTAAGTAATGTCTATGTTTCGAACAGATGCTCAGATACTGAACGACAATAATTTGTCAATGAACATCGAAAAACGATTCAAGAAAAAACATTGTCAAATTTTATATTTAATATGTAAAATATATTACATATATTCATTTTAATACATATATTTATATTATTTTTTTCTTTAAATAATTGGTAGATTAAAGAATAGATGTATTCCTCAAAGTGCAAGTCACAACTTTCATGAGGGATTGTCAAGCGAAATCAAGAATGTTAGAATGTGGACAAAATTAAGAGTACGGTAGTTGAAACGATACCTTTAATATTGAAGAATTGATTTTTCTTCAATATTGGAAGTATTTCTCTTCAGTCTGCCGCTGTGATTTGAAAAACCCTTCAGTCATAAGGAACAATTTCATTGAATAGCATATCTGAATGTAATGGAAACGTTCTTCGGGTACATCAAACTCCCTACACATGCGGAGATTTTCATAAAATCATCAACAGGTCAATAAATGTTTATGAAATTGACATTGGAGAAGTATAACTTTACCTATCTCTGCAACTTTCGAAAACTTAAACGGTTATTTCGAATTTTCAAGAATTTCCACGATCATTTCGAATCATTGAGAAAGAACGCACCTCATCAGCAGTAAAACCCTCCGAGCAGGCACGTTTCAGATCATAGATTTCACTCTGCCCTGAGAGAAGCGTTAAAGAGCATATGTAATTAGTTTTACACTGATTAGAAGGATCAATCATTAATTATCTGTGTTTACTTCGAAATATAAAAGAACCTACACGTTGCATTTAACTAACCTACACGTTGTATTTTGTGCTTTGTTGCTGAGAGCGCGTGCTCTAACATTTTATTCAGCAGTAAAATCGTTTAATGAGTTCAAACGAGCCTCTGATTAGGTCATGTTTTCTCTTTACGCTAGTAAACATATACTGTGAATGACTGCACTCTGTCTACAGTCGAGAAATGTATTATAATGGCCCAAACCTGTTTGATTAACACTGCTTCAATTTAATTATATGTATTATATTCATTCATCGTATTTACATTCCATAATTACAAAAGGAATACCAAAACTTACCAAAAAATGATTTTCATATAAGCATTCTATTGAACTGAAATGCTCCCCTTACATTAGAAGTATGTACGCGTTCGAAATTCTTTGCTGTCGTTGCATGTGGAGATGTAGAATTTTTGGGTTGCAAGATACTTTCATTCCTTCCATTGTCATGCACATAGGAAGAGCCGAGGACTTGGTCCCCTGGCTCCGTAGGAAGAGGCCTCGTAGCCGTACGTAAAAAATATATTTTATTTACGAAAGTAAGTACAATCTCAGATAAAATTGATTTATAGAAAACATACAGATTCATTTGCTATCATAAGTTTTAGTTGGACTCATTTGCTATCCATACGTTTTTACTGTAGCTGTAAATTTCATCAAATATTATTTTCGTAATTTCAAGGGATATAAGATTAGAAAAATTTCGGCCTTTTACTTAGTCGCCAAAATCAATAATTACTGTGATATAGCCATTAAAATCATTCACACACAATAATCAAAATCGGGCAGAAAAGACTAGAAATGTCGAAAAATGAACAGAAGCAACCCGAAAAAATGCGCTAAGACGTAGTCGATCCCTCCTTCAAACATCTAAAAATACTTTTCAAGAATTGAAAAATGGAGTGAAAATTCTTGTAGGCCCTACAAGTAAAATATGATGTATGTAAAGAAACTTTAATGAGAAAAGGAGCTCCAAAGTTATAGTTGCCCCCTTCCCCTCTTGGAGGTTGTGCGAGTTTTATAACTTTGCCTCATTTAGCCTTTCTTCACGATGGAATATGTCTCGGTATTTTGCGTCTTTCCCAGTCGTGCCGCTAGATTTCGCTTGATCACAACCGTATCAAGCATTGCTTGCCATCATGCGACATCTACCGGGAAGATCGAGAAAGACGCGAAATGCCGTGAGATAATCCATTGTCACCATAGGGGTTTAAGAGGCAAAGTCATAACAATCGCACTCTACGGCACTTGCATCTGAATCGCGCAGTCAGAAGCAATTGTACACTCCGGGTGAATGTTGCACCGCCGGACGCAGTCCATTGAGGTGACGTGGCCTTCCGCTCCTGGGGCACCGCCGAGAGCCGAGTGGCTGGGCCGTGGGCCATATGCAGCGGGCGATGACACCGCTGATTTCGCTGCACTACGGTCAGCGTTACTCAGCTGGCGCGGCGCGGCCGCTCGGAGTGCCTTGCGCCAAGTCCCCGGAGCGCCCCGCGCATGTAGATCACCGTCCCCCGGGAACCCACTCACTCGAGTGCACGGCCGTTTTCTCCCTTCTGATTTCAGCGATGATTCACTCTACGCGAGTGCATATTTTCGTAGTTGGTGCTGACTTAACTACGTTCTCGCTTTGTGGAAGGGTTGTGAGTTCGAATACCCCGCAAGGTCTGTATATTTTTGTAATGTGATTGTAACTAGCAAATTAAATCAACATCACATTCCAAAAAATAAATGTCTGCTGGTAAAAAAATTATCAGTTTTGTTTTTGGCGATATGACCCTAGAAGAAGTAGAAAAACGAAAAAAAGAAGAAAGGAAAAGGAAGAAGGGAGGTCGAAAACGGGAGGAAGCCGATAACTTTAGGTTCTCCCACCGAGATGCTATTTCCGAATACAAGGAATAAGATGTGAGATAAATTCTAAGGAAGATTATCAGTGCAGAGTTTCGATTACATGTAAATACTATACATAACATGTGAATTTGCAGGAAATATACAAACAAAGAACGTTTTCAGAAAATATGTAGTAATAACCTAACTAATCATCGAAATTTCATAAAGTACGCTGTCTACAGTTCAGTGAATCCAATGCATTAATGAACATTCGAATACATATTTTCCGATTACTTCTCAGGGTTTTGTGACATAAAATTTCTGAAATTTGGATAATGTATTTACTGTCCATTTGCACCAATATTGATGTATTACTAGTTACATGAATATGTTATTCAGTTTACATTCGATTGATCAGCCGCCTTTCTTTCTAATTTGTTCAGGGCAATTTGATAATTATTTGTTTATTAATTATTCACAAATGTCATAAGAGAAAAAACTTTACGTACATTTATAATATTATTTTACGGGACATTTGTTTCTATGCAGCTCATGTTTTCAACGTCTTTAATCTATAATAATTAAACAGAACGTTCGAAACTTAAAAGAAATAAGACAAAAATTAATTTCTAAAATAATTTTGTTTTTCTTTTAATATCGAGCACAGCGAAATTTTCATGTACATTTTCTCCATCTACACAGGAATGAAGCAAAACAGTCTGGGAAAGTAAAATTAAGCGCGACCGTGCAATTAAAACTACTAATGGATCTCTGGCCAAATGCAGCTTTTAAGCGAGTCCCACTTGCCGAATGGACTGCACTAGCAATATGTGCAAATAAAAGACAGCAACACTGATAGAAACGGCGGAAGACCGCAACCTCGCTCTGGCGGCGTTTGGAGAAAACTCGACGCAATGCTTCTGTTCATACGTTCTGCTTGAGAGTAGGTCGATACAATAAACTTCGCTCTCGCGGAAAGTACCCTATATATGCGCGAACAGTTAAATTCGGTTCAGCACTTTTTTACTACCCTGAGGGTTGCTTCTATTGTTCATTTTTTCTCCTTGTTACTCATATTTCCTCACAAATATACTTTTTATAAATGAGGAATAAACTACTCCTTATATTCTCTATTATTCTTACTAGTATTTCCTTAAATGTAAAATATTTTTCTTGTTATTTATTACACATAATTCTGGGTATATTTCTTCTTCTACATCACCTTCAGCTGCTGTTTTGTATCATTCAAACTGAACAATTCCTCATTTCGCATTTCCATTTTATCTCCCGATTTTACCGAATGTAATCATATCTCTTTCTCTATCCCTTCTTATTTTTCGCCCATTTGACGCAGTTGACAGTCACAATTTCCTCCGTATTACTTGACTTTCTCCTCTCCGCTTCCGAAATCCAACTTCCCAGAGTAGTTTGAGGCATGCATTGAGGGGAAAGCGAGTATTTAGTGCATTAAACGTCTCGCGCAAAATTTCAAACGCCAACCATTTCAAACTCCAGATGGGAAGATCTACTGTTTAAAGTTCAGTTGATTAAGCTTCATTGCCATACGGTGTATTACTATATACGATTTGTAGTTACTTATTTGTATATTTGTTGCAAAGATTACTTACTTTGCCTACTAGATTAAGAGAAATATTATTATCTATGACTGCGAAGAAAATTTAAGTTAAATGAAACAAAATCGAAAATTGAAAATACTTAACAATTGTAATGGACAAGCTATCCGAATGACGAACATCCTTTTGAAATCTTCACATTTGATTTCATGACGTATCATTTAATGTCTGTTTCAGTTGACAGAATAATTTGTATTAGTAGAAATGGCATCCGTATTACATTATTTAATCACTATATAATATGTTTTCTTAATCATTTATGATGGAAAACTAAAATTCGTTTGATTTAACTCTTAATATCTTTCGCTCAAAAATAGAAACTATTTACTTCATTACATTTTCAAATTTGAGAGATGGAACTCTTCAAAACTGACCGTGGTTCTAAAGATAGCAATAAACATTAATATGATTACTGAAATAGACAATCACTCTGAATTAGAATGTGTCGTGATTTAGTTACGACTCTTGGAGGTGTACTTTCCAGACAGTTAAGAGAGTGATCGCTTAACTTTTCGCCTTGGGAAATTATGTACTGTGTACGACTCATAAATCAGTTTTCTAATACGAAGTCGGTTACTGCGCGAGAGAAATCACTATCCATTCTCTATACTGAAATATTCATACAAAAGAAGCTGAAACGTATGAACGAGAAAAAAACGCAGAGAGTAATAAAGGAGAGGCTTGAAATGTGATTTTCGCTCTATAGAATATGCTATTGCCGGGAGCGCCTTTGCTCCGAGGTTCGTGGAGTGGAACTTTATAGACTGAGATTTATAGACGCCGAGGTTGCAGCAACTTTCAGCCCTAGAAAAGGACCCATGAATTCAGAAATATGAAGACAAGGTTAAAAGCAGCTGTGTCAGTCGAGGCTGTAAGAGAAGCAACCATGCAGAAGGGAGAGAGAGAGAGAGAGAGAGAGGGAGGGAGGGAGAATTTCCTATAGTGGGTCGTTTTGGTGATACGCGAGACATGAAATAAAATGACATGAAATAAAGAGACATAGGCGTTTCCATGTGACGCGTGTTGATTGTGTATTGATTGACTATGTATTGATTGTGTTCTAAAAGAGACAAAAAATGTTGTAACGAGGTGTACGATGTATTAGGTTGAACAGAATATTAAAGATTATTATCAATCATATATCGACATTTTGCATGAAAAATAGTGATAACAGGTCTAACTGGAGAGATGAGTGGTTGAAAGTTGAAAAATCTAAATGACTCAGAGCATTGAGAGCAAAGAGAGAAAATAATGTAATAGAATTCCACTAAAACTTACCAGCTGAAGAACTGCAAATGAGGGGTAACAATGGTGGCAAGGCAACAGGTACTCTAGAACTAACGTTCCCAGTAACGTCTTGGCGATGTCATTGGAGACGTCCACTGCAATACATACCCGTCTTAAGCAGAAGCTCTAATCCTTCACAACACCCAATTTGAACTATACATTTTCACCGTATTACCGTTGGCATCGCACAGTACTTATTGAACAAATTATGTATCAGAACTTCCACAATTTTTGCAGCCCCTAAATAAAGACAAGTCAATTTAATATTCATTTTGTCAATATTTGTCGGCAAACACTATTGTCTGCAATTCAACAAAGGAGCTTTCAAAACAATTCATTCTCATAATCTATTAGAAAAGCAGAAATGATGTACTATGAGAATAAAACAAAAATATTTTTCTTGTATGTTCTTGATATAGCCATACAGCATAAACTCACAAATCTCGATCAAATTTGGCAGACTGTAAAACGTTTGAATTCATGCAGTGGTTACAACAAGGCTAGTAGTATCGCAAGCGCATTGGATGCACTATTCTAAACAGTCGAGTACAAACGCTCTTAACAGTTTCCTACGCGTGTTTATTACATCCCCAGACGTGAGCCGGTGCATCTGTAGTAAATCGTGTATTGGCAGGCTGTTAGAGGCATCCCATTCAATCACGCCGAAAGAGAAGGGATGCACGAGCAATAAATATCCCAAGGAAAAACAGCCGGCGCACTAAAATCACAATGCAGCCTGGGCGCTCCATTACACGCGACATGCGGGCTAATGCCTCACGCCCGTACGCGCGTCCGCACGTGAAATACGAGGCCCGGTCACGCGCCGGGACACGGCCGACGCCGGGGGGGGGCGGTGCAGAGGGCGACGAAGAGCAGGAAGGTGGGGAGGGCGAGGAAAGGATAGGCGGAGTGTGCTTGGTGAAAGAGAGAATGTCTATATAATTATTAATGCACATAAGGGTTCTAATGATCGAGTAGCGACAAAAAGCCCGACGGCCTTTGGGCCGAATGCTTTTTGTTGCCCAAGATCATTAGATCCAGTTAACGCCTGTGGTACAGACATGCTTTTATTTTTACCTAATTTTAATTATTCATATTAACTAATTTACTGATTAACTAGTTGTTAACGTGACTCGGTTCGTCATTTCGCATTTCCCTTCCATAATTTCCTCCGTAAGAGAACATGTAGCAACATTCAACTGTTTTCATATTTCCCTCGTCAACACGATCTCCTCGATCCAGTTAAGTTGTGCAGTGAATATCGAGCCCCGTTTCTAAGGCAATAACAAGCAATAATTTATCAGTAAAACTCAATACTAATTCAATATTAAAATTCTTGAACGAAGGGTTTTTGAGGAGATTGTCAAGTGGCGGCAGGAAGGGCGTCGGAGGGATTAACGTCGAATGAGTGGCGGGAAGGTGGAGAAATCCAAATCGACGATTTGTGTCGAAGTGTGGAAGACTATGGAGAAGCAGGCCAATGGTCGGTGTCGAAAACGGGGGGCGGAGTAGTGAAACATCAGCTGATGCAGAAACGTGACAGAGGTAAGTAAAAAGGGAAAAAGTTATCATTGCCACGAAAATGATTGGCAGAACGAGGTCTCATAAAAGATGGAAACGTAGGAAAATGCAACGACAGAAAAAGCTTCAAATGAAGGGGACAAGGATGTCGATGGATATGACAGACTTTGGGCAACACAGAAGAGATACACGAGCCACATATGTAGCGGCACAGCCGAGGAGGAGCCAGATACTTAAAGCTACTTAAGGAGGAGGGCAGTGATTGTGGAAAAGCAGTTTAATGATTGATCACTAGAAAAAAGTAGTTTAGAAATTTCAGAGTACAATAATATTAGTGAAATGATTTTGTTTAGTTATAACTTTACGTTAACTGATTCTTGACAGGTATTCAACAGCAGTAGTTGCGGTTCTGCTTCTTTCACGTAGTGGTTAATAAACAGGATTGGCATCTGTGAAGCTGATCATTGAGGAGGTAATTGCATGTAACATTACGCGTAAATAGTTTCTTTCTCTCATTAGCAAGGCCGACGTTTCAAATGATTACTTGTAAATTACACTTTTATAGACATGAAATATTTCCTCGTCTCTTTTAACGTGTCGCATGTAAGTGATATACTGCAAAGGAAAATATCTCTCCAGTCGCAAATTACAATGCTAAGCAGTGTACAGCCATAACGCCTGGCCCTCGGCCAGAAACCAGAGCGTTCGCTTCATTTGTCCTCCCAAACTAATCCCGCAGTTCTCTCTCCCAATCGCAGCCATTCGTCTTCCACAAAGGGTACGGCACTCCTTCGGATCAGATTCCACGACTCCCAGCTGACCGAGCAGGATCGTAGCGGCGTTTCGCCTCCCTCCCCACTCCACGGCCGCAACGAAAGTCAGCGATGTCGGGGACGCGCTGGGGAGGGCAGTGTTGGTTACATAGGTAGAAACTGCAATGAAGAAGGCCAGCAGGGACAGCGCATATGACTGGACGGAACTGACAAGGAAGGGTGGAGGATACGAAGGAGAAGAAGGGTCGAATGGGGATACATTCGTGAACGGTGGGGGAAATGGGGCGGAGATATTCGAGGAGGGGACGGTTGTGTTGAAGACGGCGGTGACAATGGTCTAAGCGGCTGTGAAAGGCGACGAACAAAGAGGCGACGGCCATATCCATGGTGGTGGTGAGGGAGGGGGCAGTGATGGAGTTGGTGAAGACAGAAGCGGCTGGTGGAGGGGTTGATGATGGCGGGGCGGTGTTGGAGCGAGTGGTAAAAGAGGAGGCGGCAAGGAAGGTGGCGGTAAGGAAGAAGGGATGATGAAGACAGCGGTTATTTAGGCGGTGGGGGCGCAGACGTCAATGATGGAAACGTCTTTACGCCAATGGGACGGCGTCGATGAAGTTGGTACCGTTGGTACTGGCACGGATTGTGGAAGCGGCAAAGCAACTGAAGTGACTGAGATGCTGGCAACGATTATGAGAAGCGATATGAAGAGTAGAAGCACAAAACCTGTGCGAGGGTATCAAGAGGAATGGAAGGCAAATTCTTGGAGGCGAAGGCGTATGGAAAGCGGCGGCAGAAATAACTAAATTTGAAAATTATTCTTTTGATTTTACGTATACTACGTATATTAGCGAACAATTACGAATATTACATATATAGCAAACGAACCTCAAAGCAATTATTGCTTTGTGATTCATTCCTTTCCCAAAGCTCTCACTTGCTACATTCTCTTCATTACTAGTATTCTGTGTCCAATAACAAAAATTGCTGACTGAAGAAGGGTTGCGAGAGTCGAACAGCGCGAGCAGCGGCAGAAGCCGACGCGAAGGCGATGGAGACGGAGGCGAGGACCGCCTCCACAAATCACGAGCCTCTATCTCGCGAAGTCGTCCGAGCGGAGCACCGCCGCGGTTCCGGCCGCCTTCACAAATCAGAGCCGGTTAATAAGGCCCTCTCATCCCACAACCGCCACAACTCCCATCTCCTCCGCCTCAGCGACATCACCGCCTCCATTTCCTCTTGGGCCGCGGCCGTCACCGACGTCGACCCAGCCTCTGCCCTTGTTTTCGCAACGGCCACTTCCCTACGACCACTACCCTGTCACCACCGTCTCCTCCTCCTTCCTTCTTTTCCTCCTTCTACGGATTCATCTCACCGCGAAATCTCCGCCCGTAAATCTATCTCCACCTCACCTTCCGCCATCTTCCTCCACCTCCCCCCAGCCCGCCACTGGACGTCCACCGCCGCCGCATATCAGAGCCGAAAACGAGGGGCGAAGAGACGGAAAGAGGAAAAACACGACGCCGCGCGCCGCCCGCGTGTCGTCTTAATCCGCGGCCGAGTGCGACGGCGCCGCAGACGCGACGCGGCGCGACGCGACCCATATCGCAGCCGCCGTCGGTTCATCGACCTGTTTGCCTCCGCCATAGACCTCCCGCGCTCCGCCCGGTCCCACCGCGCAGACTTGCCGAAATCCAACGCCCAGCAAACAGAGGCGAGCCCCAAATGAAGGGCTTATTTTCCAAAGAGATGTTGTTTCCCGTTTCCGTTTGTTTTCGAGTTTTACGTGTCAATATATTCTTAAGATGATTCTCGAACATCCTTCCAAATATTGTGTTCAAAACTGACTATTTTCCGACCTTCAACGTTTTGCAAAACTTGTTGAATCGAAGTCATCATTTGAATACGTTTATTCCTTGAAAATTCGTATTTTTTAGAGATGCGCCGTTTTGCAACAAAAAAAAACAAACAAAAACAAACAAACAAAAAAACAAACAAAAAACGAGACGCTTTGTAAAAGATAAAACTCTTCTCTGCTTCAGAGAATGTTTTGGGGCAGATTTCCAAGTACATTAGCAAATGATTCGATTTGATTTTATAATAAATGTAACTTTTATAAAAACCTATCGTTATTCCGATATTGTTTTCTAGATTTCTCCTACAAAACCTCACTTTATGCGGAATCACTCCTTCTAATTGAAAACACATCTGTATATTACTATCTCAGATCTATTTCCATCCATACTTCGCTGACGGTGCCAAACCTAAGGCAGCTCCAACGGCCGCCACTAACACCACTATTAGTATAATTGTTTCTAATTTTCAAAGAACCTTGAATGCCATTCGCATATTTAAAATCTGCCACAGACGTTTTAGGTCTTTGTTCAATGAAATATGGTTCAAAATTATGAAATGAAAATGTGATATGAAAATTATGAATACATAGGACTATATTCATCTTTTGATGAATGTAAGTATACGAATCTATGAAGTGAAATCCATCTGCAAACAGCAGATGTGCGCTTCACCGCTCGTCTTACCATAAAAGAGTTTTAAATAGATTACCTTTAACTCGAAGACATTGTTTTTCGCCACTAAACACCATTTCAGCACATTTAGACAGAAAATGAGGCACACAGGTTCAGCCCACAGATTCATTCCCCATATTTTGCAAGATTACTAATAAACTACGAGACATATTTTACAAGAACGAAGACTGATAGATTTTTGTGATTAAATCTTTTATTTTCAAAACTTCTTTTGTATTTTAAAGCTAGTTGTAATAGCTGTAGTGAAGTTATGAGAACCCTTTATTAATGCGTTCTCTATTGATTTCTTTCGTTTCTTAAATTTTGCTGGACGAAAAACGTTGGATCACGAAGAAAACAATGATAATACAATAACACAATACCCTACGTATTTCAAATGCAATACAGGTCATAAATTACCATTTAGATAGTCCAATAGAAATAAGATTCTTAAAAAAATAAGGCAGAATATAAGGCAAATACGAAGCTGAAGAAGGATTTTAACACGAACTCATACAATACCGTCTGAACGTTGAGCATGATGAGCTACCAAGTTTCATTTCTCCCCCCCCCTCATACCAGCCATCGTCCCGACGCGTTTCATTGGCCTCTCGAATTCATCCGATTTTCGCTGTCCCTCCCCTCTCCCTTCCGCGCGGCCGAGCAAAATAGATCTTCCGGTTGCCCCTTCGGCCTTCGGATTAATAATGTCCAACGAACGATCCGAGCTTGAATTCCGGATATTGGTGTTTTCCTCCCCTGTCGTTCCGAAAACAAGCCCGAAATGGAGCATCGACCGATGGGGCTCAAGGTTCGATGGTCCGTGTTCTAGGTCGATTATCGAGGGAGGGGAAAAAGCGAAGTTCAATTACGATTTTAATCAGAAGGATTTTTTCCAGTAATGAAAAGTGTTAGGAGCGAGAAGTGTTCGATCACACAAATTTCACAAGTTATCGAGCTTGTTGAAATGAAGATACTCAGAGATAATGAGCTAATTTTCAAGAGAAATTGGGCGTCCCATTGAATTGAAGTATTTGGAAAATACATTACAGAAATATTTACCACAAATGAATGATAAGACATTGCAATTTAAGAATGTTATATTTCTCGTCTAGGGATTGTACTCATAGGTTAATAAGAAAGACCGTAAGAGGTTTTGCGAGGGGTACAGAAAAGCACAAGGAGTCTTTAACTTTTCACAGTGCATCTGCTGCTTGCCATTGGTTTTGACGTCACCAATAACGGGCATTCAGTATTCAAAAGCAACTTCTCAATTATTTTACGATGAACTTACGAAACCGAAATATTACGAATATAAAACTCAAATTTGTGATAAATTGCAATGTTAGAATATTATTTTTCTTGTTTCACCTAACTGCTCAAAAAAACTTTTGGTCTAATGAGGTCTAATGCCACTTCGTTCCTATTTGATTCCAAAAGGCACCGGAAATTTTAAAATAAATTAATAGTTGTCTGGATTGTCTTCGCTTCCGATATTTCTTCCAAATCATCATGTTAGGTATACGTCAGGATTTCATTAAATTTCCTTTGACATTTGCACATAACATATGGTATGTTCATTTTTAACTCCCAACGCACGGAAACGTCAGAAAAATATCAAAACACACGAATCAAAATCTCGCCATGAAAAACTCGACAACGGAAGTGTATTTACCGATTTAACGCCCAACAAAATCGAATTGTATTTCAGAGTATTAATTTGCAGTTTATTTCAGGCAATAACAAAATTGGAAGCGTGTTTATTTGATTTGCTCGTCGCAAAATGTCACTTTTTCCGACAACTGGTGGCATTTTTACAAAATGTGAAATTCATGATCTCATCCCTTCGGGAAGCGAATGTATGTTGCATATGGCAAGCACGGTAGATTTAATTCACTTGTAATGACTTGCTATTTCTCTTGGAATATAAAGGAAGTAAATGTTATCTACTATTTCTGCGATATTTTTTTAATTTCTAAATCCGTTTACTGGTTTCAACAAAAGAAGTCGTCAAATCATTATCTCATATAAACGAAATGCAAATTCCAGTATTTTGCATGCGTGGCTTTTGTTAATAGCGCTTAATTGTTCTAAAAATATATTCTTGGATATTTACATAATAAAAATGAAGGTACAGAAAATGTTTATCTCGTCAAAATAACAAACGTTCTAATATCTACCGAAGACAATACACATATTTTCCATCGAAGATACACATATATTTATTATTTTTAATAGTGTACATACATAGGCAGCAAACAGGTCATCGATAAGGAATGTCAGTGTTGGGTAGATGGGATACATTTGTTCTTCCACAGACTAATTTTTATAATTATCAAATTACCAAGAAACTCGAAAAAAACGTTTCGAAAGTTTACTCCAAAACATAACAAGAATACAAATACCACTATCAAAAACCTATTCAATAAAAAGTAGCTTTCGTAAATGTCAAAGAAAAAAAAGCGTCTTCCGAATTTCCGAGCATTAAGAAATCCGAGATTTCGTCATTCGAATTTGCCGCGCAGTTCCGTGACGAAGAGACGGAAAAACGACGAAACTCAAGGAGAGAGTGGGAGGGGAACGGACGACCAAAGTAACGCTCCATCAAAGCGCTTCAAAGCACCACCGGGTTCTGCCGCGCAGGCACAGGCGACTGAAGCCACTCCCCACCACGACAGAAGAGAAAGATCGAGCCAGTGAGATCGTGGCTGGAGTGCTTCCGAGTGGAGGGAAAAAGAGCACACCGTTATGGAAAGATTGTTGACTCTCATTTTACGAGGCAATGACTAGATTTTGAAGTAAATTGCACCACAATAGTTTGAAATTCTTTTATTAACTAAAACATGTATTTTAAAGCCGAAAGAAATTCTGCAGGAAAAAGTGTATTTTTTCCATCAAATATAATTAAACCGTTCATTTTCGTAGTACTTTTATCAGTAAGTAGTTGTACATGTAACTTCCCCCTCGCAGTAACGTTTTTTTAATAATGAATAATTGCTCCTTTTATTTTATATTTTATGGAACCAACTTGAAAATGTCTCATCTGAGCAACCTCCAGATGTCAAGACCGCAACTGACCTCTGATGTACAGTTCAGAATTGCTGGTGTGTGGAAGTAGTCTAATAAAGGGGTGGGAAAATGCTACAAGGCGAAACCGTGGAGCGTCTAGCTTGGCAATGGGCGGCTTGCCAGTCCAGTGGGTTCTAGACGGGGGGAACAGAAGTCAAGGAACGGCAAAGGAGACGAACGAGACGCGGATAAGGTGCCAGAGCAATGGGTAGAAGCGGGATCGGTGAGGGAACGTGCGGAAGGTGGAGACAAAAGTAGGGAAGGATGAAGGGGGACGTGGGACGAAAAAGGTAGATGGAGAAATGTATACGAACATACAGAGGAAGGAAGCAGTGAAAGAGTCGGGAATGGAGTTGCGGAAGTGGTTTAGAGCTGGACTGAGGACGTAATTGATTGAGGATGGAAATTAGTACGAGGAGAAGCCGAGAGGAGCGGGTGAGAGAAAAACAGTGGCGTGGGCGAGGGTGAGAAACGGTCGAGAATGACGAGGACATAGAGTAATGATGTAGACATCCTTAGTCTATGACGAGGATGAAGGCGAGGTTGACCAAAATGCGGGCGGAAATGTGCATGAGACAGCAACCGTTACACCGGGAACGTAGTCATGATAGATCTCAAGCGGGAGATGCGCTTTGGCTGCAGTGGGGCTAGCGTTAAGATGAGACGCAGGCTGTAAAGGCACGAAGTAAACGGAGATGTAGGACTGAAGCAAACGGTGATGAATATCGGAGAAAAATGTGTGGTCTGGGTGAGAGGAAGGTTAGGGTCAAGGATAACGACGATGAGAACGAAGTAGAGGGCGAAGTTGAGAGCAAAGATGAGAACGAAGACGAGGACAAAAACGAAGACGGAAATAAGATGAGGGCAATGGCGAGGCGAGCATGAACATAGGTCGGTGAAGGCGAAAAATGGGCCAGGACTGCGGAGGGGCCGAGAGCCGAGATGAAATCGGATGTGGCGTTCAGACCGAAAGCGAATGTGGGGACACGGAAGCAACGAAGTTAAACTGAAGATAAAAAAGTGCGGCGAGTGCGAGAGCAAGGGTGTGTTGAAGAATGACAGGGATGAGGCTGGAAGGATGAAAACGAATTTGAGGACGAATATGAGAACGAAGATGACGACAAACGCAAGGACGGAAATGAGGATGACGCAGAATGCGCTTAGAGGTGCCGGTGAAACACGAGCAGAAGGGGTAGTGGGACCAGTGCGGAGAAGATCCAGAAACTGAAAACGGGGTGGGAAGGAAGCAAACGAACTTAGTCACGTGACAAAAGAAAGTGCGGCCGGTGCGAGAGCGAGGGCGTGTCGGAGCACGCCAGGGACGCGGCGCAGCGGCGACCCGGGGGCCACCGCGTCGCGCGCAATCCGTGTCGCGGCGCGCGGCGCGTCACTTAACCCGCGCGGGCCGCTTCCGTGAACCCTCGCGCGGCGGCAACGAGCTTGAAATATCATCACTCGCCGCCGCGCCTGCCGCCGCCTCCGTCGCGCGCCGCCGCCGCCGAGGCGCGCGGCGGGCCCTGCCTGCCCGCCTGCCTGCCGCTGCTCTTGCGCAAGCGGTGGCGCGGCAGCGCTTGGACGGCGCGCAACCGGCGCATGCGGTGACGGTGCATTGCGCCGCGCGAGAGATGTATCTCTGGAGACGATGCAGTCGCCCCGGACACCGGATGACCGCTCGTGGAGGCTGGTATGTTAAGAGGATGCTACGGGTCGCCGAGCGAAATGGCTCAGGGCGTGGCGCGCTGACTGCGCATTCGGGAGACCACGGTTCAGTCCCCTTGCAGGCCATCCTGACTGGGTTTTCGCGGTTTCCCTTGGTCGACCAAGCGAATGCTGGGATAGTTCTACTGAAAAGTCACGAAACTGGCGCCTCATTCCGAATGCGTCAACGACGTGAAGTCACGAAGTTTACGCGAGTTCGAGACATTGCGGGTTCCTGTTTGAGTGACCGGCTAGGAACCCCTGATCCAACACCGTTGAGGACAATTGCCCTTTACCGGACATACAATGGCTAAATATAAATACCAATACGGGTCGCGCTCTTTCTGCAAATGAAGATGGGTGGGTAGCAATCCTATTGTATGTTTTGCGTTGTTTCTTTTAACTTCCGTACGGAATGTAATAGTTCGGATACAACCCCGAATAAATAATTGACATTTTTTGGCATGACAAAATAGTAGGAGGCCGACAATTCAATATAGGTATAGTCGAATAGTATGTACTGTGACTGACATTCTGAAATGGGTAATAAATATCAAGGAACGATAGTATGATTTTAAAAATTTTCAACTATTGTTTAGAATTAGAAGCATAAAACAAACACTAGCATGTGCTTGAAGTATATATATCATAATACAATTACATATATTTTGAATATCTCTGTCTATTTCGTAGAATTTATTCTTTCGTAGCACGAGAAGGCAATATGAGGTTCAGAGAGATTTAATGTTACTAGCCATCCTGTTTTGACGTAATGGTGAATTTCTTTGCAAATACCGAACTCTATTTTAAGAAACTTCTGTGCAGCAAATTGAACTATTAAGATAAAATGAACTATAAAAAACCATTCCAAGCAGATGCAAAATCTTGATAATAAAAAAGGAGAGAAATAAATCTAATATATTCTAAAAATGAAGAATTGAAAGTCCAGTTCATGAATTTCCAGTTCATGAGAAACAGCAGCAAACGTAAACATTGCGATGAAATAAACGATGTTAAAATATAATTATGAATTATGAGAAACGTAAGTAAACAAAATGATAAGAATAATAATTTAAAAATGTGAGAATAAAAATGAGGAAATGGGCGGATAAAAAGAAGAAAAAGCTCCACGGCGAAATGTAACCTTAAATAATTATCATCCAAGTCTTTTTTAGCCAAGAGTTTTAGGAAGATAAATGTTTGAACAGAAAAATTGAAAATACACGTCCACATACTCCTGATGCATATGTGTACGTTTTCAATACGAATGAGTTCTCACAGACACATTCGAATTTCTAACGGCTATAAAATATTTACATTCGTGCTTTCCTGTTACTGTGACGTCCAACGAGGGAAGTGCTAACACGAAAAGACATTTTTTTGAATGTTTGATACACAACTTGTTTACGTGATTCGTTAAACATTTGAGCAATGTTTTAAAAAGAAATAAATTAAATATTACAATTGTCTTCAAAGTTTTTCGAGATCTGATATGTAACATTTTCACAATTCAAAAATATCATAATGTTGGAGGTAATATGAATACTACAACCTACAATAATTTCGTACTA
>JAHLJT010008506.1:0-63600 GCA_031308135.1 Acheta domesticus | reverse complement strand
AACGCTAAATCAACTAACTAGAAGCACCTGCTAGGCGCCGAGCGTAATTACCACGTGCCGCCCTCATCCACCGACACCCTCGTCTAAGACCGCAAATTCCTAGACTAGGCTAACCTAACTAGGATTACTTAACTAGACATAACCATACTAGGATTACCCAACTAGGCATAACCATCCTAGGATTACCGAACCAGGGATAACCATACTAGGATTACCGAACTAGGGATAACCATGCTAAGATTACCTTACTACTGATAACCACACTAGGATTACGTAACTAGGAAAAATCATACTAGGATTCGCTAACTAGAGACAACCATACTAACATAATCCTAACTAGCGACAACAATCTGGATGACATAACTAGGAATAACCATTCACTGGTTACCTAACTACGAATAACTGTACTGTGTTTACCCAACCATGGATAACGTAACTACCTTACTTCACCAGTGTTAAGCAAACTAGGAAGGAGCACCTACTAGGCGCTGAGCGCGATTGCCACGTGCCACCCTCGTCGTCCGACACCATCTTGCGCAAGTCCTCGCCTGAGGCCGCGAACCCCGAGACTACGATAACCTAACTAGGATAACTATACAAGGATTACCTAACTAAGAATAACCGTATTAACATAATCCTAACTATTGACAACTATACTTGGATAAAGTATCAAGGGATAACCATTGTATGGTTACCTAACTACGAATAACCGTTTTAAGGTTACCCAATTAAGGCTAACTTAAGTACCTTACTTAACCAGGGTTAAGTAAACTAGGATGGAGCACCTGCCGGGCGCCGAGCGCGACTGCCACGCGCCTCCCTCGTCCGCCGTCGCCTTCTTGCGCGTGGCCTCGTCGGAGGCGGCAAACGCCTAGGAACTACAAGATAACCTAACTAGGGATAACCATACTAGGATTACGTGACTAGAGATAATCATACTAAGATTACAGAACCAGAGATAACCATGCTAGGATTACCTGACCAGGGATTACCATGCTAGGATTACCTGGCCATGGATAAACATGCTAGGATTACAGAATCAGATATAATCATGCTAGGATTACCTAACTAGGATAAAATACTAGGATTCCCTAACTAAGGATTACGTTAGTACGGTAATCCAACTAGCGACAACCATACTTGGATAAAAGTATCAAGGGATAACCATTGTTTGGTTACCTAACTACAAATAACCGTATTAAGGTTACCCAATTAAGGCCAACTTAAGTACCTTACTTAACCAGGTTAAGTAAACTAGGATGGAGCACCTGCCGGGCGCCGAGCGCGACTGCCACGCGCCTCCCTCGTCCGCCGTCGCCTTCTTGCGCGTGGCCTCGTCGGAGGCGGCAAAACGCCTAGGAACTACAAGGATAACCTAACTAGGGATAACCATACTAGGATTACGTGACTAGAGATAATCATACTAAGATTACAGAACCAGAGATAACCATGCTAGGATTACCTGACCAGGGATTACCATGCTAGGATTACCTGGCCATGGATAAACATGCTAGGATTACAGAATCAGATATAATCATGCTAGGATTACCTAACTAGGGATAAAAATACTAGGATTCCCTAACTAAGGATTACGTTAGTACGGTAATCCCAACTAGCGACAACCATACTTGGATAAAAGTATCAAGGGATAACCATTGTTTGGTTACCTAACTACAAATAACCGTATTAAGGTTACCCAATTAAGGCCAACTTAAGTACCTTACTTAACCAGGATTAAGTAAACTAGGATGGAGCACCTGCCGGGCGCCGAGCGCGACTGCCACGCGCCTCCCTCGTCCGCCGTCGCCTTCTTGCGCGTGGCCTCGTCGGAGGCCGCGAACGCCGCCATGCGCGCCACCACGCTGGGGTTGGGCCAGCGGATGCTCTTCTGCAGGCTCTGCACCAGCGCCATCATCTCCTGCTGCGCCAGCGGCGCCAGGTCGCCGCCCTTGCGGCGGGCTGCGCCGACCGGGCGGCGGTCGGCCGCTCCGGGAACAGCCTGCGCACGCGTACCAACTCTACACTCAGAGAAAAACGTTGAAGTAGAATGTACTAAATGAAGTCTTAGGCTTCCGCGGCCTAAACAGTATTTAGTAAACAGTGCTTACTAAACAGTGTTTAGTAAGTATGACGACATGAAACGTAGATGTCACCAAATGATTTTATCTACGAAACAAGTATAGTATAACGGATAGTTCTCTTTGTTCATTTACTTACGATTATGAACTATCTGATTTACTAACGCAACGCATCATGTTTCGTGAATCTTACTACACGAATATTCTATTTACTATACGATCGCTTACTAAACATACTTAGTACATTCTAGATCTCGGTTGTCCGAGTGACGCCGCGTGCCAGGCTGTGTAGCCGACGTTTCGACCATCATTTCGCGTTCTTCATCCACCCGGCATGCCCACCTCCCAATTGACGGGCGGCCTTCTGATTGGCCTGCTGTTTCAGCCAATCATACTCGGCCCCCTCAGCCATCATATATACCCGAGCGCGGACTACGCCAGCACAGACCAGCCCTGAAGAAGACCGCAAAACGATAGTGGAAACGTCGGCTACACAGCCTAGCGCGCGGCGTCACCCGGACAACCGAAATCTAGAATGTACTAAGTATGTTTAGTAAGCGATCGTATAGTAAATAGAATTATTCGTGTAGTAAGATTCACGACACATGATGCGTTGCGTTTTGTAAATCAAACGGTTCATAATCGTAAGTAAATGAACAAAGAGAACTGTCCGTTATACTATACTTGTTTCGTAGATAAAATCATTTGGTGACATCTACGTTTCATGTCGTCATACTTACTAAACACTGTTTAATAAGCAGTGTTTACTAAATACTGTTTAGTAAGCGCGCGTTCTCAGCAACCTAATTGTTATAGAGCCTGTGAGAATTCAGTAGCTACTCGGCTGTTCGGGAGACGCGGCGTCCTAGGCACAGGTGCCAACTTTTCGGCCGTCATTCTCTGATCTACCTAGGGGCAAAATGCAATGAAGGTCGCGGAATCGCTGCCGAAATGTTGGCAGTTGTGCCTAGGGCGCGGCATCTCTCCCGGAGAGCCAAGTAGATACTGTATCTCTCATGTCTGCTCTCCACGATTTTTTCAGAAGGAAAAAAACTGAATTACTTCCGATTCTGCACGAAACAAAAACTCGCAACAATGCCACACCCGCAGTTCGGCTTCGATGCTGCAACAGTTGGAGTATCGGACAGTTAACCCCGAGTTTCGCGAGTTCGCGGTTCCAACCCGATCGAAGTGGGAATTTGTAAGGATTTGAAAGGTTTAAGTTTTAAAATCTTTTGAATTGTCTTTGCAAGCTCAGACAGCACACGTGGCAAAGACAATATAGCACGGCAACACTGCATGTGCCCGGGACTCAAGCACAAAGAAGAATGGGCAACCTTAATTTCTCTTTTCTCCAATTTACACTATATTTTCTTCGACAAAGAAAATCATTTCAATGCCCCTACATCCCGAGATGTTTGAAACATTTATTCCGAGAAACATTATACAGGATCCGGCAAAAATACTTCCAACTTTTCGAAGGGCAGTTGCAAAGAAAGAAATACAGAAAAAATACTTTAATTTGAGATACTTGTATTTGAGAATTTCTTAATAATATAAATAAAATATATAAATATGTAAATATATAAATATGTAAATATATAAATAAAATATGTAAATATATAAATAAAATTATTATGTATAGTAAGTAAATATACAGGGTGTCAAGAAGGAAACGATTCTGAGTATTCAAGTAGTTTATTAGACAAAATATACTTAAACTTGAAGGACTTATTTTCGAACTTTCATCGTTTCCTCCCTTATCGGCGAGTTTGGAAAGGACGGAAAGAGGGCAAGAGCAAAGCATAGCAAAAGAGAAAAAAAAGAGACGAGATTCGTCGATATGCAAGAGAGAGGGTGCCCACTGACTTTTTGTCCTCGCTGATGGGGTGCAGCCTGCTGAGGGCCGCTCCACCACGACGGCGTCGGTGGCGGGCTCGGGCTCGGCCCCGGCCCCGCCCCCGCCCTCCGTCGTCATCCACGGGAGGACGCCCTCCAGGCGCTTCACTTGCAGCTTCAGCAGCATCGCCTCGCGCATCTGACGCACGTACTTCGACACACCATTTGCGCCAGCGGCAGCGGCACTGACGCACAAACACATAGGATAAATGTTACAAACTTCTCGGTAGTATTTTTTAATTTTATGTACAATAAAATGTGTCTAAGCCGGAACCTGCCTTAATCGGAAAAATTCTCCGATCCGTGAAGTTAAATGGCATTTTACACAGCACAAACGAACCTCGACAGCGGCACTGACGCACAAACACACAGGATAAATGTTACAAACTTCTCGGTGGTGTTTTTTTTAATTTTTATGTACAGTAAAATGTGTCTAAACTGGAACCTGTACGTGCCGGAAACCTGCCTTAATGGGAAAAATTCTCCGATCCGTGAAGTTAAAGGCATTTTACACAGCACAAAACGGAACCTCTTCAATGCGCAAACTTACTTCGACACCACCATTTGCGCCAGTGGCAGCGGCACTGGCGCACAAACGCACAAACACACAGGATAGGTGTTACAAACTTCTCGACAGTGTTTTTTAAAATTTATGTACAGTAAAATGTGTCTAAGCCGAAACCTACCTTAATCGGAAAAAATTCTCCGATCCGTGAAGTTAAATGGCATTTTACACAGCACAAAACGGAACCTCGACAGCGGCACTGACGCACAAACACACAGGATAAATGTTACAAACTTCTCGGTGGTGTTTTTTTTTAAATTTTATGTACAGTAAAATGTGTCTAAATCTGAAACCTGTACAAGCCGGAAACCTGCCTTAATCGGAAAAATTCTCCGTCCCGTGAAGTTAAATGGCATTTTACCTAGCACAAAACGGAACTTCTCCAACGCGGAAACTTACTTCGACACCACCATTTGCGCCAGCGGCAGCGGCACTGACGACAAACACACAGGATTAAATGTTACAAACTTCTGTTTCGGCACCTAAAAAATTCATTTGATTCGCCGTCATTTTGAAACACATGATGCCGTAATCTATGAGGTTACACGTTGGCTGCGACAGCAACCAAAGGACTTCTTTACTACTGGCTTTCTAGGGACTTGTAACGAGATGGGATAAGTGCCTGAATGCACAGGGTGATTATGTGAAAAAGTGAAGTAAATGTCAAAAAATTACCTTCATTATTTTGCCTCAATTCCGTTTTGCGACTTATTTATTGACTTGCCCTCGTAGATATTTCTTTCCCGAGTTATAACGTGTGTTGTAGAGTAGTGTTGATAAGTGTGTGTGTGTGTGTGTGTGTGTGTGTGTGTGTGTGTGTGTTGAAGGAGAGGATAGGGTACAGAGGAAAAATGAAATATAACGCGCGGACTGCAGCCTTGTTGATTAGGCACTTTTCCAGCATTGACCTGGTATTGATCAGATAAATCACGAAAGAATGTTAATGCACATACATACGTGTACAGTGACACTCTGAAGGAATATAATTCGATAGTGTTAGGTTACTAACAACCAACGTACATTGTATACCTGGTGAGAAAAAAAACAATTAGAAATTTTGTGTCCCACCATATACACACGCATAATGTTAATAATATATAAAAGAAATTTAAAGCGAAAAGTTGGTCTTAAACCAATACACAAAAGTAAACCTTATGTTATTCTGGCTGCGATTCGTGGAACTGCTGGATATGGTATTGGTAGAACTGACACTGATTGACCTGGGATTCAATAAAATGGTAAGGTTAACCGGGATTGATACAGGTGGGATTGGTCAAGTTATGGTTTCTGGAAATAGAACTAATGGAGCTGGATTGATGAAATCGCATTTGGTGGTGAAAAAATTGTGATGCTTAGATTTACAAATGAGGAATTTGTTGAGCGGAAATACAGAAGGAGCATGGATTGGTGGAATTGCAATTGCAAGCTTTGTATACGGGAAATGGAATTGGTAGAGTTGAGATTGTTATAAAATGATTTGGTAGCTTTGGAGTTGATGCACGTAAATTTGCTCGAGCTGAAGTGTTTGCACAGGGAATTGTTGAAGATGAAATTATTAGAGCTGGCATTGGAGGAAGTGGGATTATTGGAAGTTGGATTACTGGAGCTGAGATTGGAGGTAGAGGGATGTTGAAGCTAGGGTCCTTGGAAGTGGGATTGATGGTCGTGACAGTAGTGTAATATACAAAATATTACAAAAAAACGCCGCGCTTTAATCTGAACGGTCGCGGTTACTAGGTAACGAAGGTTGTTGACGGGCAGGAGGGGGCGCTGGACGAGAGAGTTGGTGGTTGACTGGCATCGTGGTGGTAGCGGCGCGAATGTAATCTGAATTATTTAAGTAGGACTTCGACGTGAATAGGGAGGATAGATTGTGGAACAATAGTGCAAGAAGTGAGTCAGCAAGAAAGAAGCAGACGACTTCGGCGACGACCGGCGCGAAGAGGAATTTTCGGCGCGAAGTCAAGGGGCTACGAACTGCGGGGCCATCGTTTCACAACGCCAGACAATTCGGTACCGTGAACCTAATGCATTCAATCAATCAAGAGAGTTTATATTGTTAATCCCAAATTCAATCTTTAATAAACAAAATTATTGTTGTGCCACGTTATATGTGATTCCTTCGGAATATAGATAATTTCAGACTTCCAGGCTTCTCTGTATAGAGAGCATGAGAACCAAAAAGCTGAGCTAGCAAATTCAATTATTTAATTCAATCATTATTTTATCACAGTAGGGAAAATGGGATTTCTGAAGTTGAATTTGGATTGTTCGAAATGAACTTGTTAAGGTTTGAAGTGAGGAAGTACAATTATTGGAACTGAATGGAATTACGATCAGGGGAAGTGACACTGTTCAAAATAGAAGTGTTCGAGCTAAAATTGATGGATGTAAAATTGTTCTAAGTAAAAGAGTTGGAATTGGGATTGAGCATATGAAATGATTCGAATGAAATTACCGAGCGTGTTCGAAATGCGCGTGTTCGAAATGCAATTGTTCAAGCTGGGAATGCGAGAAGTGGGGTTATTCGAAATACAATTACCCGAGGCGATATGAATAGATGAGTGAGATTTCTGAAGACGTGCCGGCCAAGGCCGCGTGTTTGTAGAGACCGCACGGTCAACGGGTGATGTACTGGAGATGGGATTCTTGAAAGTGGGATTGCTGAAGCTGACGTTCGTGGGAATTGGGTTATTGGATCTGTATTGGGTGTATCTGCAGGGAATATTGGAGTCGTTATTGGAGAATTTGGATTATTGGAGTTGAAATTGGAAGAAGTCAGACAACAGTTCGAAATGAAAATAGTTTTAGTGAGAATTGATGAAGTAAAATGATTCGAATGGAATTTCAATGACATTGTTCGAGCTGGGAATATGAGAAGTGGGATTGTTCGAAAGGAAATTATTCGAGGTGATACGAGTAGGCCAGTGACAATTTCTGTAGATGCGCCGACCATGACATTGTGTGTGTGTGTGTGGGGGGGGAGAATTGTTCGAAATGGGTTGTTAGCGTTGGGAATGAGGGCGTGAAATTATTGGAATCGAATAGTATCGTTCGAGGTAGGATTGGGTGAAGTGGGACTGCTCAAATGATTAGGGAATTTGGTTGGTTGGAAATGGAGGACAAGCAATTGTTAAATAGAATCCCTTGAGCTCGGTTTGAGGAATGAAATGATTGGAATTAAATTGCTCGAACTGAAGTTGTCCAAAATGGAGTTGTTAGACCTGGGAATGCGAGATGTGGGGTTGTTCAAAATGAAATGGTTCACGTTGGGGCGGTAAGATAAAGAGAGATTCATGTAAGAACAAGCAATTTTGACAGCTAGTGCTGGCAACATAACCGAAGGTCCTGTGGTCGTCGAGTCCTTGATGCCATTGAACTCTCCTTCCTCGATTCGTTCGTTTGCAGTTGGCTACGTGTAATGGTTTGGACGCTTCCTTTTGTGATGGCCTCGTCCGACGAAAATATAGTACGCAACGAGAAATAATTGAAATTAGGAAGTGAATTGCTATGTGCTCTTCTGTAAAAATTTATTTCTTTCACACACATTATATGGAATTTACTCTTTGCGTGATAAGTATTATGTTTATTTTAAAGCCGAGTCTTGAATGTAAGGTGCGTACTGGTACACGTGTTTCTGAACAGCTGCCGCGGCGGAGGGAACCTTCTCTGAATTTACACGTGATTTTCACTTGTTTAGCGAACTGTCACTTTTGCTTGTTCTTACGTGAATTCTTCTATATCTGTAGACGCACCGGCCAGGGCCGTATTTGCGTGTGTGTGCGCGCGCGTGCGCGTGCGCGTGTATGTGGCGCACCTGTGACGAGCAGCGAGAGGACGCTGGGCAGCACGCGCGTGCCGCAATCGGGGGTGTGGTAGCACGTGTACACGATGAGCGTGGGGTCCACGGCCACGTGCAGGTAGCGCAGCGACGTGGCCAGCAGCCAAGCCTGGCAGCCCGGCAGCCCCGCCTGCGCACGCCCCGGCCCCCTTCCGTCACCGCCATAGCAATTCCAACAAGCAATTAGGATCAGCGATGTGCGTCTACGCGTAAAGAACCATAGTCTACGTCTACACGTAAACAACGCGTAGACAAAGGACACTACATAGACAAAGGTAATCTGTGTAGACAATAATGTAATATACCCTTTTTGGGGGCAGTGGAGAATCTAAGAGAGGCAGGATCCACCCTCCAAAGCCAAAAATTTATTTATAATTATTGGATCACAATTATTGGAAATTGATTGGATCACATTTAAAGGAGTACTAAGGGAGTGCAAGTTGGTTATGCTGATTGTAACCTACTGGTTTCTTGAGATGGATACGGAGGTTGTATTTTCTTAATCAGAAATGGTATATTTTGTTTGACTTACTGTATCGTAAATAATTTTTTTTATATTACATTAAAAATGCTTCTACTATTACTACTTATTAGAAACTTTTTGGTTATTCTATGTGGAGAAATAAATAGTCTACACAGAATACATTGTCTACGTAGTCTACTCGTAAAATGAGTCACGTAGACTACACGTAGATTACGTGTAGAAAACATGCGTAGATGAAAAATTATAATCTACGGCACAACTCTGATTAGGATACTTTGCGACAGTTAGAATACTCGTGACAAGTACGACTGTTGTGACATTTTGGCAATTACGATGATTGTGAACTTTAACAAATATGATTGTGACATTTTGACAATTATGTTCTTTGTCATCCATTGATAATTGTGATGATTTTTTTTACTTTGACCATTATGTTTCATTGTGACATTTTGACAATTATGATACTTGTGACAATTACGATGATTGTGTAATTTTGGCAATTATGACCAGTGTCTTACTTGTGACGGTTATGATTATTGTGACACTTTGGCACTTATGATGATTGTGACACTAAGACAATTATAATGATTGAGATATTTTGACATTATGATCAATGTTACTTGTGACAATTACGATTATTGTGACAAGTTGGCAATTATGCTGATTGTGAAACTTTAACAAATATGATTGTGACACTTTGACAATTATGTTCTTTGTAACACATTGATAATTGTGATGATTTTTTTTACTTTGACCATTATGTTCATTGTGACATTTTGAAAATTATGATGATTGATGATATTACGATGATTGTGTTATTTTAACAATTATGACCAGTGTCTTACTTGTGACGGTTATGATTATTGTGACACCTTGGCAATTATGATGATTGTGACACTAAGACAATTATAATGATTGTGATATTTCGACATTATGATCAATGTTACTTGCGACAATTATGATTATTGTGATACTTCTGACAATTATGATGATTGTATTACTTTGACAATCATATTCATTGTGATTCTATGACAATTATATTCATTGTGATTCTATGACAATTATGTTTGTGATACTTGGACAATGATGATTGTGATTCTTGTGAAAATTGTATTTGTTGTAATTACGATTTGTGATATTTATTACTATTGTGATAATTAAGAGCTGTGTGATATTTGTGGGAATTATAATACTTGCGATAATCATGACGATTGTGATAATTGTGAAAATAGTATTTGTTGAAATTGTGATGGTTGTGATAATTATATTTGCGATAACAATGATTCTTGCGATAACATTGTGATAATTGTGAAAATAGTATTTGTTGAAATTGTGATAGTTGTGATAATTATATTTGCGATAACAATGATTCTTGTGATAATTATGATACTTATCAATATTATATACTGAATTTGGGATAATTATTTTGATTGTGACTATTACGATAATCAGTATGACTCTTAAATACTTTCTTCGGGTAAATCGTTATGATACAATGTGTAGTCATTTCCAATTGCTTCCAATTTCTGTGTAAACTAAAGCTCATTCCTAAAACGGATAAGACGACAGCGATTAATCTCTGTAAATTTAAAAGATGAAAGAAATGTTAATATCTTTTCAATATTAATCTTTTATTGTTTTTTGGTGAACATGAGGAGACGATTCAGGTCAATCTGTGAACATTTGAAGGAGGAATTAATTTGGATTTTGGGTATCTTGGTGAATATGCTGAGCTAGTTCCTTTTTTTAGAGAAGAAAGAAAGGTAATTTATTTCAGCAAATTGGCTGAAGACAAAAGTTTACACTTTGATTTGTTTAAACTCCACGGAGTTTAATTTATTTATTTATTTATTTATTTATTTGTCAAAAAAACAGTAAAAACTGTATATGACGTGTGGGGAAAGAAATTTATCTGCGCACATTTTCTTGAGGGCCAGAATTTAAAAAAACCGAAAAAATGAATTTAGAAAATAATTATTTTAGAAAATTAAAGATATTTGAAAAATGTTTTTTCCCGAGTTATAGAAAATCAATTTCAACTGTAAATGAACTACAAGCAAAAGGAGTGCTCAACAAAACGTGCGCACAGTGAAGCTACATTTACGTCCAGAAGCAAAACAAGGGGCCATCTCAGCATTTGCTCAATGGATCAGGGAAACTGGACAAAAACCTGATCGAGATGGGGGTCATTGACCCGGAAGCTGAAGTACATTACTTGTTACAGGCGTATTAAATATTTTTTAAATGTATACAATGCAAACATAAACTAATTCATTATATATCTTTGTTTTGTTACATTATTTTTCTTTTTCACGATCAGTATAGTCTCTAATTGTATAGAAACAGTTTTGCATCAGAAAGATTTTACTTTTAACTTAAATTTGTGTATCGACTTTAATTGTTTATGTCATCTGGCAATGCGTTGTAAAGTAACGTACATGTATTGTATGTTGATTTCTTGTACTGAGCTGTTGATACTGACACTTGATGCACGTGATTTCTACGGCGTGTGTTGTAATTATAAATATCAATATTGCATGAAAATATGTTCCCTCCGTTAAGTAGGTCATTTTTGACAATATTACAGATTCGTAAATAATAGACAAGGCAATGGTAGGATTCCCAGCTCAATGAAAAGAGGCTTGCAGGAATCACGTGGAAGGCATTTTTTCATTATTCGAATAATTTTCTTTTGCAATCTGAACGTCTGAATACTACAGGATGAGCTTCCCCAGAATATTATGCCATATCTCAGGCGGGAATGCACACTTGCAAAATAAACGCAACGAGCTGCATGAAGGCTGACAGAATTTGAAAGAATTCTGAATGCATAGCATAATGAACTTAATTTAGTGTTTAATTCTGTTATATGTACATTCCATTTGAGGTTTGATTGAATTGAAAGACCTAAAATTTTGTTGCCTCAACATTAGCTAATTGCATATTGTTCATTTTCAATGGAACATGCGATTTCCGATTTGAGATGCAAAAATGCATTGAAACAGTTTTTCTTTCGTTAACAATTAATTTGTTATTATTAAACCAATTTGAAACTTCTGAAATTGTACTATTTACTGCTTCTTTTTTGCAAAGAACATTCGTGTCATCAGCAAACAGAACTGTTCTTCCATTTTAATAGACGAGGGCATATCGTTTACATATAACAGAAAGAGAACAGGACCTAAGATCGAACCTTGCGGGACCCCATGCACAATTGGCAAAGAATTGGAAATATAAGTATGTAATGTCCTTTCCTGCCAGTATGGTATTTCTACTCTTTGAGTCCGATGTTTAAGGTAAGAGGTTATCCAAATTGGCAATACCACGAATTCCATACGAAGGTAATTTTGAGAGCAAGATCTTATGGTCAATAACGTCAAAAGCTTTCGAGAGATCTAAGAATATTCCAATGTGTATTTCATTTTGGTCTATTGATGAAGCAACATCTTTGAGAAAAGAAAAAATGGCAGTTTCCGTAGATTTTGATTTTCTAAAACCGTGTTGTGAGTCTGAAAACGCTCTGTTTTTCCTGAGAAATGATTCCATTCGTAAGTAGAAAAGCCTTTCTAATATTTTGAGAAAACTGACAAAAGAGAAATTGGCCGGTAATTTTGAATATCATTTTTGTTCCCTTTTTTAAAAAGTGGCTTAATTTTTGCTGTTTTGAAAATATCTGGAAATATTCCTGTACATAAAGAAGCATTGAAAATGTGAGTTAACGGATGTATAAAGGCGTATATATAAAAGCGATGTATAAAGGTATATATATTATATATAATATATATAATATATATATATATATATATGTATATATAAAGGCGATGTATAAAGGTGTATATAGCGTAATTATAAATTACCCTATGATACCACCTGTGGAAACCCAACTTTTCAGAGAATCGCTAATTTCTTTGCGGCTACATTCTCTGTCGCATTTACGCGCACAACTACCATTGCTTGGGGGGAATTTCCCTCTCCAGTTATCTACGCTGACTCGTCACCGCCACAGCCGGGACAAGCGACTGTGACATACTGAAGTAAATGACACTGACACCTGCGTTGAAGATAAAAATATTTTCATTTATTTACAAAGTAACATAAGAAGCAAAGAAATATACAAATACCGATTAAACCGCGCCAACCTTTTTCTTTCCCTTAACCGCGAAAACCCCGCGACCGTCCTTAGGCCTACAACCCAGTGCCATTGCCCTAAAGCAGGTAACAAACAGTGATGCGATGCTATCGGACGTTACGTCCCCGGTACCCAACGTACCTACATGGCCTGGCGCCAAACCGGTCTCTGCCCCGGAAACCACGTGCTTAAGTGCACTGGAGATCCCGCTCAGCCCTTCGGCTGACAACGAATCTCTCGAATCTCCGCGAGCGCAGAAGGCGCCCGCCTTATATACACTTCCCTCTCCCCCACCCGGCGCCATACTGTCGGCGTCCCCAGACTCGATGGCTAGCCAATTCCAGGGGTCTTTCACAATTGTCCCACCCCACCACTTTCTCACCGGTTATGTTTGCGCGGGGTTTTTCCTGGTGCAGCCACCTTCTCGCGACCCTTTCTTTTTAGCTGAGGTGCGCCCTTCGGCCATAGCTTCCGGCTTAGGCCTGCCCCCCGCTTGAAAGCTTCGCCACGACGCCACACTACATGCTTCCGATTGGTCTCCAGACATGTTGTGGTAGTATGACTGTCACAACGTGTCGAATATCAAGGAGGTTCTAGGGTCCGAGACCCGGCGGTGGCGAGATTCTCGACAACACCTAGATCTTAGGTCGAGTTCTGTCGCTGTCTGGATAGAATTCTCGAGGAAACTTGGCTGTCCGAGACGAGCCGCGTCACAGTTGGTCGAGCTGAAATTAGCGGCCGGCTGCTCTGATCGGTTAGTTTTCCGTGGTTTCTCCGATCAGCACCAGTCAAAGGCTGGAGCTGTGCGCTCATTAACCGTCCACGGACCGCGCGTGATCTTTCCTTCCTTTTCCTTGACCTATCCTCATCCTTTACATGTACACTCACATCCCCCGCGCACACGCCGGGAGTTCAGTACTTGTCCCGGATGGGGTAATTCCCGGCTAGTGGGAAATACCTGATTGCCGAAAACCCCGGAAGCCATCGTGTAGGTCCGTGCCGAAGCTCGCATCCAGCGAGGAAGGTTACAACTATATTTCGCGATAGAAGCATGCACACTACACTTACAGAAATAATGTTATTATCAGTTGACGCGCGCGGGAACTCCCGTCATCAATCAATCAATCGAAAATCTTCCACCGAAACCTAGGACCCTCCTGGGCACTTCAGAGGCAACCGAGCCACCTCAGCGAGTGGGGTGGAGGAGTCAAAGCCGCTACCATGGCGTTGTGTGATCACCTTGCGCAAGGCCATGGCCACCAGCAAGCAGTCCAGGAGGAACCAGGCGCCATACACCGCCGCCACCCGCCGTCGCCGCGTCCGTCTGCACCGCCATCAACCTTGGGCAAGTTCGCTGGCCACAACAATCACAACCACAACGACAATCATTTTACTTTCCCGTATACGCACGACACGTATGGAGTAATATACGTAGTATAGAGAAAGTTATGTAGTGCTGCGCAAAAATCGATTTCGAGATTTCAGTGGAAATACACGTTTTGGGGTCCCCTGATCACGAAAACGTTTTTTTACAAAACGTTTCGTCCTTCCATCCGTCCGTCCTTCCGTCCGTCCGTCTGTGAAGAACGCTAGCGCCTAAACCATACGTGCGATTTTCCTTCCAAAAATTGATATTTCCCGGTCAATCGTCTTACACTTGAAGCGCCGCGATTTGAAGAACATTCTTCAAAATTAGGGGGCACTTTACATGAAGCCCCCCGGCAATTTTCAAAATTTTCTCAAAAAACGGCTCCAATTTATTTCTTTAAATTTCTCGGAAGGATAAAGTAAAATACACGTATAAAGATGGTATACGTCTCATTTTCACGGTTAACTGTGAATTTTCGAAAATTACAAAAGTTTGAACTTTTTCCGGCGTCTTGCTACAAGTACAAAATTGAAGATATTTTTCCTCCAAATAAAATTTGTTTTCCAAAGTGAGTTATATCATTAAGGTTATGTACATATTTTTGAAAATTATAGTAGTTTTCGCGCAATATTGCGTGCGATATTTGCAATTTAAAAAAAAAAATACGAATACAAGATTTTTTTGAAACGGCTCCTAATATTTTCTTTAAATGTTTGGTAGGAATAGTGCAAAATGTACTCCATAAAATGACATAAACGCCATAATGC
This sequence comes from Acheta domesticus, assembly GCA_031308135.1. Taxonomy (NCBI): domain Eukaryota; kingdom Metazoa; phylum Arthropoda; class Insecta; order Orthoptera; family Gryllidae; genus Acheta; species Acheta domesticus. The sequence goes on along the minus strand of JAHLJT010008506.1, from coordinate 48,468 downwards.
TGTATTCTTTTGTTTTTTCTATATCACAAAAATGTAATTTTTTGACTTGTCTTCCACGTCGATAATATTTAGATTAGTGGCAATTTGTTCACATTATTATATTTACGAGTACATGTGCTTTAAATAATTTCAAGTAAATTATCTCGAGAACGCAACAGTTTTCTGTGAAAACTAGCTCAAGATTCCGCATTTTCAGAAACGTTCAAACGCCATTATCTCATAAATGGCTCCAAATTTGTTCTTCAAACTTTTCGAAGGGATAGTGCTATTTGCACTCTTTAATATGATGTAAAGTTTATTTTAGGGAATTTTTTGTTTTCAAAAATTACACAAATGTAATTTTTTTGGAAAGGTCTGTCAAATCTTTTATATTGCAACCGGCTGCACTCTCTGTCTATGTATCTATCTAAATATTATCTAACATCCCTTCCTTTCATATCGTTTGTCTATTAAATTAATTTGTCAATCATTTTATCATTGGATGCGGTCGTTTGCCAAAAGTTTATATGTCGTAGGTCCGGCGCAAGTTTCCAATACTGGATGAAGACCTGCTCTCCATTTGTAATACTATCCGGTATCTGCTATACTACACATAACAAATCCAAATTCAATACAAAAAAAAACAAAATCACAAGCACACCGTGTTTGTTACTCTTTATTCGGCTAACACGGACATCAACACTGTTCCACCATAACGTAAACAAAATTCAAAACAACAGAAAATAAAAAAAATCAACATTCACACAACATTTACAAATTATTTACACCACGAGACATGCGCATTCTCCCTATGGCCTTTTCTTTGTGAATAAAAATTTAAATTAAAACAAAAACGATGACATGCTTGGACTTGAACAAAATATGATAATTCTCGTCGTATTTATCAAAGTACATAAGCTAATTCCCTTTTCGTAGCGATGTCGTAACTGCGCCCAACTTCCTTTACGTCCACGATGGCTACACAAAGTTCCAGTTACCATATCATCAACATAACTCACCAATAAATCGACTCTCACTATAAAAGAAAAACTCGTAACATTCTTTTCTTCACGTCCGCAAATCATTTCTAACATAGCAAGACATGAGGTACTCTCACCTCGGTAACTAGAATTCATCTATCCAAAAGTATTGTTGCAATTCATTAGCAAAACTTTTCCTCAACAAAACACGCTCACTCAGTCTTTTGTCCTTCTTTATTGACATCAAATTATTCTGATTTACGCCTCCCCGGCGTCCCCTTGCTTAACGGTATCTTCCAAAAATTCCCTAAATTCCCGTTTTCGATGTTTATTAGTCCGAACACCCCAATTTCCCGTTATTCAGTTCGAATTTCGTACTTTTTTGTGCTTACTCACACCAGCAATTTTCCGTCACTTGTCTTTTGACAATAGTCACTCAGTTAAATAGAAAACCACACACTTGCCGCCTTATAAACGATATGTGTTGACATAGAAAGTTATTCTTAAATTTCCCTTAAGCTAATTATTGTTTTGAACTAATGCTTATTCACCGCGGCATTTCGAACACAATAAATGTCCACACGCCATTCTGCCGTGATTTGTTGAATTTATAGTCGGCTTCCTCTGTGATGGTTGTTTTATTGTAAAAAAAATACAAATCATTACAATATGCTTATCACCAGAAATTTGTAAACAATATTGTATTTGTTGGTAAAGGTGCTTGTTGGCACATACATTGTTTATTTGTTCATATTTGGCGCCGTGGCGGGAGATTGTGTTTTAATAACGATCTTTGGCCCTTAATTGCTAGCTCAGAATTTGCATTTTGAACGTACCGCGTCGGACTTATAAAAATGTCCCTCCAGAACCGCGCGCTAGGCCCTAAAAAAGCGGGAGCAATACACGGTGTGGAGTGGCAATTCTGTCCTCCTCGATCTCCCTTTCGCAATGGATTAGCTGAAGCCGCAGTAGGCTCATTAAAGCATCATTTAAAACGCTCGCTAGGGCAAAATTGTATTTCTCTTTCAGAACTGAATACTCTATTAGCACAGATCGAACACATATTGAACTCTCGACCCTTAGCTGTTTGCTCCGAAACAGACACCGACACCATTTTACTAACCCCAAATCATCTAATTTATGGACATTCTCCCAACTCATTAGTTTTCGATTAGAAGCAGATCAGAAGAGCCCTACACCTCGTCGTCACCACATGGTAAGAAGGCAATTAAACAACATTTGGAAATTCTGGTCCAAAAATTATCTTTCTTCACTACAGGCTCGTACTAAGTGGAAGTCTGTTTCTCCAAACTTGAAAGAGGGGGATTTGGTCATTCTGATCGAAGATTCTCCTCCACCTCTGTGGAAAGTAGGCGTGGTCATTCAGCCTCTCCCCGATGCCACGGGCAGGGTTCGAACCGTGCAACTCAGAACTGCATCCGGGATGACCACTCGGCCAGTGCAGAAGCTGTGTATCTTGCCAAAGGAGTATTAACATTTAATCTAGACTTCCCTTAGGGGGCATATCTCCAGATATCGCCACGGGACCTGGCGCTCCCGGGGATCAACCTACCCGAGCCACCCCTCCCCCCCACACACAGACATTTTAAAAATTTTTTAATATACAGTTGCTTGGGCGTCAGAAACGAGACCTGATTTGAAAATGCTATTAGTTACAATGTCGATATGCTTGTCACCACACCTCCTGCATAGGGCGTCTACGAACTCTTCTTTTATGGAGTTAAGATGAAGTACCCTCTCATTTTAATGAAAATTTAGGCTTAGCGTTCTCTGCAGGTAAGGGTTCCTAAATACCCGGCCTAGAGACGTCAAAAGGGTAACCTTAGAAAAATAACATGTTCTAGGCGCCCCAGCGTGCAGCAGCTGGAGTGGTGAAGACCGAACATCGAATAAGACAAAAACGAAACAGTGTATTTGCACGTGTATCTTGCTAACAAATTCTAGAAAATTGCATCAGCTCCTTTCTGACAGTGCACCAAATCCATTTGCCTTTCTTATCACTTCGTGCCGACGAAATGTTCAGCTGCGTTATTTGTTCTTTATTTTACCTAATAGGTTCTCGCGTTGTGGCTCCTGTTCAAATGGCAATTCTGACAAAACAAGAAAGTTGGCGTTCGGCGACCAGCTGTGACTGCAAGGGGCGTTTCTGAAAGTCCGGACTTCGAATTTTGCTGCTGCATGCGAACGGCCGACACGTCTCGCGTGGGCAGAGCTTTCTGAGTTGGTTTTAATTTCTTTATGAAACCAATTGGGTTGTTTTTTGTTTGTTTTCCTTTTCTTTCAATATTGATGGTTGTGCATTTTTTTCTTGGTCGATTACTAAAGAATCCTTCATTGCCCAGCATTTCGCGTATGGGTGCAAAATAATACTCATTGATTTGTTGTCTGTTTCGTCTTTCTCATTCGGATGACTGAAGATCATCGCCGAAAAATCGCATTATGTATACAAAGGTGCAGGAGCACGCTTACTCTAGTACGTCCGTGGAACCCGATTATTTTGTTTATTCTTTGGTTTTCAATTCTTGGTTGTTTGTTTGTTTTGGGGGGGGATTGAAGTTGTTTGTTTTTGCTTTTCTCTCTTTCGCTGCCCCGCTTGCTACCCAAAGCTTGCTGTGCTACCCAAAGCTTGAAAATTCTCTGATCTCGCAGGTCCCGGTTCGACGTCGTGCGCGGGCGGGAGTTATGTTGGCACATACATTGTTTATTTGTTCATATTTGGCGCCGTGGCGGGAGATTGTGTTTTAATAACGATCTTTGGCCCTTAATTGCTAGCTCAGAATTTGCATTTTGAACGTACCGCGTCGGACTTATAAAAATTTCCCTCCAGAACCGCGCGCTAGGCCCTAAAAGAGCGGGTATATAAAATTCCTTTGTTTTCTGTCGAAATTGCATTCGTCCTAGAGTCTTGTAATAGTTTCATCTGTCTTCGACAGGGGGCAGCACTTGCTGGGGTTCCGTCCCAGGCAGGCTGGGGCAGAGGAAATTATTAAAGACACACTCGAGCCCCGTTTTAAACAATGACAGCATTCAATTCACACAAAATTCAAACAGCGAACCAGGTTTTTCAAAGTAGTCGCTCCGCCCAGTGAACGCCATTACTGCGCTCGCAGTAACGTTCCATGAGAACAGTTTAACTTAGCAAGGTTGGCATACCTGTCGCCTTTTAGAAAGACTTTCAAAGAGAAGCCATATTTTCGCGGGAACCTGCACATTGCATGAGCAAATTGGTGTAATACAGATTAAAAGAAGGCATTGCTTTTCGTGTGAGACTCAGGTAACGGGTTGAACGATTTATTCCCTGATTGCTTATTTATTTATTATATTATCTTCTAATAAGAAGGGTATACTGTGTCTTTTCAGAGATCGCACGAGCGAACGAATATTTCGTCTCGCCGTAACCAACCAAAGCTTATGAACGCTCTCCCAAAAATTGAAAAATAACCCAAATCTGAAAAAAGGAGCTATATCGCCGCCTTAACAGTGCTTCAAATGACTTCAATAGAAAACTCCAAAATTGTCTGTGAAAAGGAGCTTCAAATTTCGCATTTCTAGTAACGCTTAAACGCCATTTTCTTAAAAGCGGCTCCAAATTTTTCAAAGAAAATTGCCATTAGAACGAGGTATTTGTGTTCTTAAATATTCTAAAATTAAGATTTCCGTTCTGTCATTAGGAAACCGAAAAGTTAAGAAAATGTCAAAAAAATGTACTTTGGGTGGCGATAGATGACAGCTGGCACGAGTATGTGGCAATTTCGAATAGCTAGACAGACCCAAGGAAATAGAAAACTATACGGGAAAGTCTGTGCTGTTCTGTAGCACCACTAGTTATATTTGTCACACAAAGAGGTTGGCGTTTAGAAACTACTAAACTACTAAAGTTTGGTACTTTCCACCAACAGCTCTCGTGATTTTCGCTTTAATTCAGGTTTTCAATATCAGTTCCTAAGGTGTCGATGAAATATCAAAGCAAATCATTGAGATTGTGGCAGTGAAAAGAGTAGAGCAGATTTTGGGAGAAAGATTTTGTGATTTTCTCTTTAATTTAGGCTTTTGATAACAACACCATCGTGGTAGTCATTGTAGTGTCTCTAACCGGGAGCTACTAGGATTCGAGTCATGATGGTTGTAGGATTTTCGATACTAGCTTTCCAGCTAGTTCGAATTCAGGCGCTGTCTGGAGAAAAATTCTAGAGGCCGACTGCTCTGATCGGTGGTTTCCCGTTTCTCCCATCGCCATCAGGCGAATGCTGGAGAAGTATTCTAACAAACGGGTCATGGACCTCGTATTATCTTTCCTCTTCGTTACATTTATTTATTTATTTATTTGTCAAAAAACAGTAAAAACTGTATATGACATGTGGGGAAAGAGATTTATCTGCGCACATTTTCTTGAGTGCCAGAATAAAAAAATGAATTTTAGAAAATAATTATTTTAGAAAATAAAAATATTTGAAGAATGTTTGTTCTCGAATTATAGAAAATCAATTTCAACGGTAAATGAACTACAAGCAAAAGGAGTGCTCAACAAAACGTGCGCACAGTGAAGCTACATTTACGTCCAGAAGCAAAACAAGGGGCCATCTCAGCATTTGCTCAATGGATCAGGGAAACTGGACAAAAACCGGATCGAGATGGGGTCATTGACCCGGAAGCTGAAGTACATTACTTGTTACAGGCGTATTAAATGTTTTTTAAATGTATACAATGCAAACGTAAACTAATTCATTATATATCTTTGTTTTGTTGCATTAACACACAAGTCGAGAGACCGGTCGGTACCTTAGAACTTGGCCCATTTGAGGCGGTCCGTGTGGAAGATACCTGTGTAGGGAACACCGCAAGCGGATTTATAACGGTTCAAAATCTCAGCATCCAGAGGGAAAGACACAATCTAACATGATGAAAATATGCGCTACCATTACGAGACTAACGGCTAACACGAATAACTCTGAAAACACGTATTAATCGATGAATCGATATATCAATAAGGTTTAGAGGATTATATTTTAATAGTTTTTTAATGCCTAACTGTCTGCGGCCGTTCTTTGATTTCTATTTTCATGGTAAAAATTGTTTCTGAAAATTTGCAGAGAGTTGGCAACAATGCCTCTGTTCCCAGATGCCCGTAGCAACGATGGAAAGTAACAAAAATGATTATGAGGGAACAGATTTTGATGGCCTAAAACATCGCCAAAATTGATTAATAAAATGCTCTTAAAGGTTTTTAAAATGCCCTTAAAACAAAGAAAATTGACCTAAAAAATTCCATCAAAACCACTTCAGATGAACACCTCTAACTGTTAGATATATTATTGATGTAATTGAGGATTTTTTCCATTCGTTCGAATGAACTCAGCTTAAAAACTTTTATTTTGGAGTGTTCTTGACCAGAAATTCTCTGTTCAATCTCGCAAACAATTACAAGGAAACTCGCCAGCAGGATGCAGCCTCAATTGTCTTTCCCCCGCGCGGCCAACATTCTTCGGCTGCCCCACCTTCAAAATTTCTCACGGCTCAAGCTAGGCGATACAAAACATAAGAAATGAAACACAGATGTTCAGGCAACAAAACGACTCTCGTTGAGCCCTCTGGTCGCAAGCGCCGAACCGCCGCGTACTTACTGTAAGCCGGGGAAGGGGCGGCAGGCTCGGCCTCCCCCGGCGGGCGCGCGGCCCTCAAGCCATTAGCCTTTTACCTGCTTTTCTCAGACTTCGGCGGCCAGACATATTTACAAACATTCCAGATATCACTACGTGCCTCCCGCCCCAATACAGGCGTTAATATTCGCCGACTACGAGCGCATCTGCTAGGCAGCCGCGCCCGCGCCCGCGCCCGCGACCGCGCCCGCCTCACCGCCCCTTTCTCTCAACCAGCATCGCGGTTCCGTGAGAAAATACCAAACCTCGCTAACGAGATGCAGCCATCGCGGGCACAGCCAGTGCCGCCCATAGTCACGTGACACACTTCAAAACATAACAACGAATAGCGAGCATTTCTTGTGGCACACTACGTCTCACTGTACATCATAGGCTAGCTGCAATTGTCACGTGACTCTCCCTCCTCTGCTTTCTGGAAACATACGCTTCAATAAATACGGCAACTTCGCTCCCACGCGCCACTCTTATGTCAAACTATCAGTCAATTTCGCTGCTACTACGCAGGCACTTCAATGTCATTTCTACTATGTGAGACTTCTATATCATCACTACTACTGCAAACTGTTATGTCGCACTATCAGTCAATTTCGCTGCTACTACGCAGGCACTTCAACGTCATTTTCTTCAATGTCATTTCTACTATGTGAAACTGCTATGTCAAACTTCTAAGTCATTTCTACTCTGCTGCTACTACGCAGGCACTTCTAAGTCAAACTACTATACTGCTGCTACTAGCTACTAGTTACTGCTCTGTTCACTACTATGTGAAACTACGCAGTCACATTTCTACGTCAAACTCTACTATTACGCAGTCACTCTTCAGTCAATCTCACTGCTACTATTACGCAGTCACTCTTCAGTCAATCTCACTGCTACTTCTACGCAGTCACTCCACGTCAAACTACTGTTACTGCTGCTACAACTACTACTCTACTCGTCGGACAGCCTGCGAACAAGTCAGCTGTCCTTGCTCTGCCTATCAAGGCTCCGGCAATCAATCGGCGCGGCCAGCAGGCCGCGATCAACAGTACGCGAGCTCCAGCACGCGAGTACGCGCCCATGGTGACATCCAGCCTACCAGCCGTAACATCCGCAGCCCATTTCTACGGACGGCACGCACACACTCAGCCGTCTGACCTGGGTTGGTGCTTGCTCTACTCTCATCAAACTGTAAGTGTAAACTTCAAGCAAGAAGAAACCTTTAATCATAAACATTCATTGGTCCTCCGGCTTACTACCTAACTACTTGTAAAACTAATCAATATTTCAAGAATTAAATTTAATTTATACACAAGTGCATTGCTTCTCATTTGCCCCTACGAAACAATCCCCTGAAACCTGATCTGACCCTGTATGTAGTCGCTTCGCAGTACGGACCTCACACCGCGCTGCATCCACTACATTCTCTATCTTTAGTTATCCCAAAATCGGCCAAACTGAGAATGTTGCTGATAGATGTCACATAGTAGAACCTTAGATTATTTACAACGGCTCACATTACAATTTCTGAAAGAAGAAATCGAATAGGCTACTCAGGAATTCTGTGGAGAACATTCGTTGCATTTCATAAATATTATTTGAAGCAAGTACCATTAAATTGATATGAAAATCGTTAAATTAAGCGAAAAATGCTTTAAAAATGACGCAAAAAAGTAAAAAAAAAATTATGTATTAGTAGAAATCGACAAAAATGCATAAACATTTCATATAAAAATGAATAATTTCCTTTTGTCGTAACATAGAATTAATGTCTGTACTAAAAGGCATTCATCTATAGTGAAATGAATAAAATGGCATTCAATAAAATCCGCCCTCTAGTGATTGTGGTGAACGTGGCCGTGGTGAAGCGGTGCGGGCTGGGTTAGTTAGTGCCTTATTTTACGTGGCGAGACTCGGGCCATCAGGCCCGCTCTTCCGTCTGACCACGCAAATTTCACTACGCTCCTTTCACCAACTAGCGGAGGAGAGAGAAGGTATTATCTCGGGCGACGAAACACGCGATTTGAATTTAGCTCAGAGGCGTCATTTAGGCTTGAGGATCTTTTACATGCAAGTAAATCTACTAACATGGGACAGCCGGCTTTACTTCCCCTCCGAAGGAAGGCGTACGAAGGATCTTTTCGCCCTTAAAAATCCAGGGCTTCGATCGGGTTTGAACCCGCGAACTTAGGTATGACAGTCCGGTACGCTAACCGTTATCCCAATCATTATCCCAATCCCACCGTTACACCATCGAATGCGCGGACTGGGGCGTGGGCGGATTGGGGGGAAGCGGTGAACAGAGGGGCTCGAACGGACGCAACGGAAGCAGGGTACCGGTCAGAGTATTGCCAGCGTTTTTTAGCGACTCCGACAGATCTCTCGCAACGTGCTGTAGTACGTCGTGTGACCTGCTCTGAAACAATCAGCTTGCGAGTGTTTGTTTACTTTCTCACAGCCAGGGTTCAGCGTTGCTGCTCATCTGATTCACACGAAGTCGCGAAGGCAATAATGTTCGGCTTTGGCGGAGGTTATGAACGTGATATCAAGACTTGTCATAGCCTGTCAGTAAGTGTGACTGTTTGAGATTTCATTTGTCCGTCATGTAGGTGGAGCCCCGTGCGTAGTAATGTGAGCCAACAGCGCATTAAACTGTCAAGAGTCGCTTATACGCTACCGCTACTGCAATTTGCCATTAAAAATTCGGCCCCCGTGGGACCAAACAGCCTACGTTCAGTTTTAAATTTGTCGCAATCAATTCTATCTCGCACACATTTGAGATATTTACCTGTTCCGAATTCTTCGCCCATTTCACATACAGGAGAATCAGGAATCCATCGGCTATCTGCAAAATACGGAAAAAAATTATATTATTTGTAAACGTAAACCAGTGTAGAGGAATTATATACAGAAAAACATTCAAACACGAATATTTATTGTAAAAAGTGAATTTTGAAACGAAAAAATTGATAGATACCATTTAAAAAAAAGATTTTCGTAATTTTTCTTTGCGAAATGGATTCGGAATTAATTTATGACCAAGACTTTGGCAATTGTTTCGGATGGAGACTATCTTACTGGCAAGACTTCAATTTGGAGGTTGCTGGTGGAGATGGCAGGACACAGGATGGTAACACGTGTTTTGTTCGTGTCTTTGACACATATTCGTGAGGTATTGTTGTAGAAGGGCGGACTGCTGTTACTGCTGTTCCGATGGAGGTAGATTTTTTTATAATAGCGCTCTAGCTAGGTCGATTACAATACAAAGAAAGGTCGAATTCAGTCTGCGGAGAATAATTCTAGAGGCTGGCTTCTTTGATTGGTAGTTTTCCGTGGTTTTCCATTCGACACCAGGCGAATGACGTAGCAGTACCCAAATAACGGGCCACAGACCGCGCGCAATCTTCCCTTCCTCTTCCTTGTCCTATCCTCACCCCTTACACACACACTCACACACACAGACACACACACACACACACACACACACATATACACATACTCATACAAAGAGTCTCTTCGGGCCACCTAACATCGGTACTAAAATAAATTTCATGAAACATTTTATCTATTTCGATGTCTATGCTAATATTCTTCTACATTAATAAAGACAGAAGTGCGCAAGTATTACTTCAGCTAGTAGAATAATAAATAAATATATAAATGAATAAAAATAATTAGATAAATAAAATAAATACCGCGAAGAAGATTCCGAAGAAAATAGTTCCGGTTTTGGGGTCGTGGAGGCACCACCGCGGATCATACCAGCGGGGATTGTAGGACGCCGTGGAGATTTCGCCTGCACTGTAACCATACGTGGTAAAGACACTCGTTATGCTGCTTATGTAATCACATGTATACCAAAATAATAGTGTTATGTGTTACTCCTTCCAAATTAATAGTAAATACATAAGATGTCCATGGGTGGAGAAATAAATAAATGAATACCGAGTAAAAGATACTTTAAAAAAAGTACCTTTTGTGTGTGTGTGTGTGTGTGTGTGTGTGTGTGTGTGTGTGTGTGTGGTGTGTGTGTGTGTGTGTGTGTGTGTGTGTGTGTGTGTGTGTGTGTGTGTGTGTGTGTGTGTGTGTGTGTGTGTGTGTGTGTGTGTGTGTGTGTGTGTGTGTGTGTGTGTGTGTGTGTGTGTGTGTGTGTGTGTGTGTGTGTGTGTGTGTGTGTGTGTGTGTGTGTGTGTGTGTGTGTGTGTGTGTGTGTGTGTGTGTGTGTGTGGTGTGTGTGTGTGTGTGTGTGTGTGTGTGTGTGTGTGTGTGTGTGTGTGTGTGTGTGTGTGTGTGTGTGTGGTGTGTGTGTGTGTGTGTGTGTGTGTGTGTGTGTGTGTGTGTGTGTGGTGTGGTGTGTGTGTGTGTGTGTGTGTGTGTGTGTGTGTGTGTGTGTGTGTGTGTGTGTGTGTGTGTGTGTGTGTGTGTGTGTGTGTGTGTGTGTGTGTGTGTGTGTGTGTGTGTGTGTGTGTGTGTGTGTGTGTGTGTGTGTGTGTGTGTGTGTGTGTGTGTGTGTGTGTGTGTGTGTGTGTGTGTGTGTGTGTGTGTGTGTGTGTGTTATTGAAGGTTGCATCAACCACTAGATCTTTAGCGACCACTATTGGAATTAACATTACGGTATCATGATGAAGAAACCATATGGCGATGATAGGGGGTGAAAGGACGAAAAATATAACCCTGCCAGAGGCGGGACTCGAACCCGTGACCCCTCGGTCCGAAATCACTTCGGCACTACTCTCTTAGCGATCTCGGCCACGGGGCCAGCGAGATCGGGGTAGGCACCGGAGGGATCGTCTGTCTTCTTTGTTGAGTGAAAATCTCATCAGTATCTGAGAGGGACGGATCAATGAAATTGGGAGACGTTAACGATTACTTAACAGCAGTTCATCGGTCGTCTGCCAAGGCGTAACTATCAACAAGCTCCGTAATGATGAATTGATTTTATCTGTAGTTTCTAAATCACGAATATATTTAGAGAAAATATTCCTCACATTTCAGCTACCTCTTGAAAAAATCGATTTTAACCCTTCTTTATTCGCGTGAATCTATTCACCTTAAGTAGTCGCGTCAAAGAGGAAACCTCCGGGTTCAGAAATTGGACGTAAACCAAAACATGAGTCAAAAATGTTTTAATTGATATAGTTTTTAGTACACATTTATCTATTGTTAAGTTTTTTCTTCAGACATCCTTCTCAATGTCAAATTTTAATCAAAAAATTTGGAGCCATTTTTTTAAATGTCTTAGGGGTTTCATTTAAAGTACCGCCCAAAATTTAAATATCTGGTTTAAATTCAAGGACCCGCGGTACCAGCCAGAACGATTGAGGAATATCAATTTTGAAGAAAATCTACTGAAGGTTTAGGCGCAGGCATTGACCACGGACAGATAGACGAACGTTTTGCCGCCAATCGTTTTTTTCGGTATCAAGAACCAACATTCTGGCTACACCACGTTGGAGATTTTTTTTCTAAATTTAGCAACAGGATTTACCTACTTGTTTTTTGCTAAGGCCTGGCAAGAAGAGTTTTTGTGTCGAAAATTCGCCGTTTTCTTGTTCACGATTACATAGCTTTCTCTTCTTAATAGAGAGAAAGTAAATACATTGAGAAATAGGAAACATACTATTCTCCACAGAAAAAATGGATGAACGATATTAATAACCAAAATATATCAAGGCAATAATGTTCTGAATAATCTCTTACCTTATAACTTATTTACGTTTAATGTTTTATATATAGCGGATAACACATTAAACATCTTAATTCCCACTACTTGGGTGTGATTCGAGTTAATTCTTTGTTTCCCTGGGGAGGTAGACCTTAGGTATTCTATTGGAATTCCTGATATTGGTCTTGAAGTCTCATATTCCACAACGATTTTTAATAAAATTTAGTAGATATATTATATTATATTATATTTGTTAGATATAAATAAGTTTTATATCTACCAAACTGTGTTCTCTAAATAAAGATATTCTTGGAAGTATTACGTGCTTTTTATAAAGAATCATGTTTAACAACAATTTCAAAAGTAAATTAATATGACTAAAATGAACATTTTGACACTTCATTTCCATAGCAACTTTGCAAAAAAACTTACTTTAAAATTGAAATCATCCAATATGTCACACATTAGTGAACAAATTTTTCAACAGAAAGTTTGTACACTTTTCAAATCCACATTGTTGGTTTGCGGCAGAAACATTTGTCCCTTCCTCTACCTTGTCATACACTCTGCCCTTGAACACATACTTACAACACTACACTACCACAGATGTATTGATTGATTGATTAGTGATTCAGGGATTGCCAACTGTTAACCTGAGCCTCCTTTGCAGGTAGAGAAACCAGTCGGCATCTTAAAGATTGTTCCAGCTGGGGCGGTGCCCCGGGGGTTACCAGATATTCACTATCTGAGTGAACTGTTCAGTATTTTAATTTTCTTCTTCTCCCTCAAGCATTAGACCGGTTGGTCTGTTGCGCCTCCTTGATCTAACCATCTTCTCTTGGGTCTACCAACGCTTCTTCTTCCTTTAGGGATGTACTGAAGCACTTGCTTTGGAATACGGTCGTCTTCCATTCTTTCCAGGTGTTTTTTCCATTGTTCTCTGTATTCCTTAATTTTTTCATTTAAGTTGTAAATTCCTATATTTTTCCGGATGGTCTCGTTTTTTAATCTGTCCATTCTTGTTACTCCCAGGACTGATCTTAAAAATCTCATGTCGGCTGCTTGAAGTCTACTGTCTGTTCTGGAGTTCATAGTCCAGTTTTCGCTTCCGTAAAGTCCGCAAGGCACTGCCATAACTTTATAAAACTTTAGCATTGTGTCTTTACGGACCTTTCCTTTGAGCGCTCTTTTGAAGGTGCCATACATCATATTTTAATTATAGGTTCACTAATTAGAAGTGTAGTAAAGACGTAAAAAGAGCTCTTAACTCGAATGAAGCTGACTTTGCTCAGTCCTGTCCAGGAATCCAGGAATCCTGGCTATCGCACAGATCTGCACAGTTATTGTCTTAGTTTCGGTCCCAAATCTACTGAAATTGTTTCAGTATTGTGCATAAATTTCAGTTTCCACCGAAGGAATTTTCAGTATTATGAAAAATGTTTGGACCGACGAACGCAACAGAACAGAGGTTGAGTCAGTTCGAAGCGAGCTGTACATTTTTGTAATATTCTGTGTGTGTGGAAGTTAGAGTTATTCAAGAAGATATAAAACGAAATAGCCAATCAATCAAGCAAATAGTATTGTCCAAAGTAGTTAATCGATTGAGTTAAATAATAAGTGAAATACAAAGAATGTTATCCAAAGATAATTGAAGTAAAGCAGACAATTGTGATGTTAATATGTTTAATTATAAACTATTGACTACTGTAACATTCTGCAAAGATCTTATACTATTAAAGCAGATAATGGTCATATTAACATATGAAAATGTCATTGTTCATTCATATTAAAGTAGATAATGATAATATTAATATATAATGAAATACGGGACGGTATGTTGGGACCCTTACAGAATCTCACAAACGTAATATTTGCATAGAGTACAGAGAAGAGCGAGTAAACTTATTTTCCGAAGCAATAGGAAGAAAGAAGAATGGGAATCTCTAGAAATCAGGAGGGTTAAGATAAGACTCTGTGCTTTGTACAAAGCGTATGCCGGTTACCCAGCGTGGAAAGATATCCACATCAGGCTCAGTAAACCCACATACTTTAATAGAGGGGATCACAAGCACAAAATTCAGTTCAGGCCACAGAGAACAGATGTTGGAAAATTTTCCTTTACAAATAGAACAATAACGGACTAGAATAAGTTGCCTGTGACAGCCTTGGAAACCTTTCCTCAAGGTGTTCAAAGATTTAAAAGTAAATTAACCCAGAAATTTAGTAAGTTAGGTTTATTAAAACAGTTATTTGACTATTATTATTATTATTATTATTATTATTATTATTAATCACTGTTACCATCATTAGAATTGTAATAATTATTAAATGCATTACTTTATTAAATATATAATTATATTTTAAGTAGTATTCGTATTGAAGTGTGGTGACGAGTTGTGAAATGTAGTGCAATACTGAAGTAGAAAGAGAAGTGAAGTGCAAGTGTTGTGAAGTGAAGTAGAGTAGACGTCAGTGTAATAAAAAATCGTGTATTTATTGATGTAAAATATCTGTAGAAGACCACCATAAAATGTAAAATTAATGTGGTCATTATTGTTAAAGCCTTTATTTCATCATTGTTATCATATTATTATTATTATTATTATTATTATTATTACTGTCTTAAAATTATTTTAAGTTACATTGTATTTAATTCTTAATTATAATATGTAAATCTTAGTGTTCTGCCACCAGACCTATCTGCGGAAATAAATATCTATCTATATGAAAATGTCATTGGTCATTCAAATGTCAGATTAAATAGTAAGAATGTCTTATCTTACTATTCAATCTCCCCCCCCTCAGTTCACTATTTTCTAAAGACATATCTGTAGGTGCCCCTCTGGAGAAATAATTAGAGATGGAAAACCTTTCTAAAGTCGAAGTGTAGTTCGCTACTGGGCCTTCGTTTCAGTGAGTGGGATGGAATCCAGCATGTTACATCACATCGTATCAGTTTCACATCACCGGTTACGACATGTTGGAGTATCGAGATACGAATTATGCATGTCGTAATTTAAGGGCGTGCCAAGCAGCGGTTCTTGAACCCAGTACTTCCCGCAATCCGCTCTGGCTCAGGCAATACTGCACTCGTGTTATTTATAATCTACGATCCTTCGGTTGTGAAGAGTCATACTTCTAAGCGTACTTGTCTTATCGTTAAAAGATTGCAAAATCAAACGATACACGAAAACACAGTGCAACGACTTTCTTGTTCAATGGTAAAGAGAACATGAATTTGCCTAAAACGAAAGATGAAATTACTTCAAAAATGTGCATATTTTCAGTCAACTACGTAAAAGACAGACACTGCGACAAACGTCTGCAAAAAAAACATGCCAACATGTTTACATTGTTTTCGTTAAAGTATTATTTTTGTATTCCAGCATTATAAATGATCGTTTACTGTACAAGAAATCGTTCATAAAATGACATATTACGGTACAGATTATCCCTTATTTTGCGTTTATTGAACGAATAATTGCGTTATCACCAGACCTCGGAATTCTAGTCACAAAAAGTGAGGATTTAGGCACCAAGGTAACAAAATTACGGTAAAAAAGTAGGTAACAAAATTACGAAATTAGGGAATATTAGATATGCAATTTGACGTTTTAGCCACTTAAAATAGGTTGAAACAGCGTTACTCTTTACTTTATGCAATTCAGCTTATACAACACAGGAACGGAAACACACACGCACACATACACACACAGAAGAAAACTTGAAATGATCTTTTCCTTTCGAGGGGTTTACGACTTGAGTCGTGATTTGTAAGCTTCAGCTTTCCAACACTAGGCTTTTGCCTGACCTGTGACTTTCCTCGCCTGGATTGCATAGACGACGCGCCGCGGCGATAAGATCCAACCTGCCAACACGCAGCCAAAGAAGCGCGTGCTGACGCGCGTGAAACTTCCTTTTTGTATTGATTTGCAGAGTTCCTTATCTTAGTTGTGATGGATGAGATGTCGGTGCGTAGTCAATTGCGTATTCGATCAGGAAAATTTTCGCGTTTCGGGAAACTCGAGAAAGTATTTGCGTTTCGGTAGAACAAAATTTTAAAAATTCGCCGTTTTCTGGATCACTACTACATTACTTATAATTAAAACCAAGTTGAGTTCTCATCATTGGCGAGTATGATTGAGACAATATAACATATTTTCACAATATAACACAAAATTAACATTTTAAGAACTCAATGAAATCCCCCCCCCAAGAAAATCTCCAAATAAATTTGCCCCCTAAAACAACCCTTAAGACCAAAAAATCCCCTAAATTTAGGGAGAAAACCACTAATCTGGCAACACTGCCTTACCCCCTTACCTTGCCTTCCGCGTGCTTTCGCTGGGCGTCGTCCCTCTTTCGGCAGCATCCAGATTCGGATGGCTCCCGGTCGCCATGCTTATCCGTTCACCGACGATGGCTCAATCTGCTGGAAACATGACAAGTGAAAGCACAGATGTGCATATGGTGATAATGCAGGGGCGGATCCAGAAACGAATTTTGGGAGGGGAAATTTGTTTATTCAAAATGTTTTGGTCGAATGTGTCATGTTACAGATTATGTAGAATGACGCGGGCTAAACTCAGCTCATGATGCGATACATGTTATTCGTTTTAATGTTTATACGAAAATATTTTGCTTGAAAGTTTCGTGACATGTTAAAATTAATAGTTACTGAAACATTTTGGGAGGGGAAATTTCCCTCATTTCCCTCCCCGTGGATCCGCGCCTGGATAATGACAGTGCTCAGACGAATCAATTAAACAAATTCCATTAAAATTTAAATAACGTCTGAATATATAAATGTGTATTGAAATTTAACTAAATGAGCATACTTAAAAACAATTTTAAGTTGTGTGTTTTTATTGTTTTGCGGAATATGACACCAATTAAACAAATAACATTCGTACAATTACAATTTGTATTTTATTTCAGGGCAATAAAATACTCTTGGTTCAGAATTAGTTGTAGGATGAGTGTGCTTTCCTGAAAAAAAAGTTTCCAGACCTTTCACACCCCAAGTTCACACACTTTCGATAAAAAAGTGAGTTTGAGATTGTTTTACCAGTTGTCGGGTCCCTGCCATACCCCGCGCGTCCAAGTGCTGAAAGTCCCTTATGTCAGAATATGACCTGCCAAACACCAGTGGAAGGTATAGTGCCTCCTAATTAGCGGCCTTGTGTACCTTTGCATTTTGAAATTTCCCACCGTATGTTCATTGTCAAAAATTAATCATTTACGACCCATCAAAATATCCTAGAAGTTAGTAATATTATTCTGAGACATCTATATAATTCTGACCCAATAAGACTAAATTTCGTGATAAAATATAATTATTAATTATTAATTTTAACTTTTTAAATTAGGTTGAAAGATCTGATACTTTTACAATAATTGAGAAATATTCGCATGATTTAATTTTTTACACTTCTTATAAAAATATATTTTACAGCAGAGCTAACTTCTTCGAATACACGCCTTCATCAATGCCTGTGAGTAGACTACTACCTCTAATACGAATCTACGAAAGGAATGTATTTTAAGAATTCACGGTGCAGAGAATTAATAACCACTTTAGCGACATGCCTCCGGCGGGTACGTACATGTAAAAATTTTGTATCAGTGTTTTGAAAGCTCATAATAAAAATAAATTTTAAACACAATGCTCTATTCTTTTTCTTCTTTCCTGAACGATAGAGATTTTCATGAAGTATGTACATAAGTATACTTTTTTAAACATGCACATGTTTCATTACACAATTTTGTTTTATCTTTGTTCGTCTGGACCTTTGATTGATTAGTGATTCCGGGCGCGTCAACGACTAAGGTCATTAGTCCCATAAGTGTAGTGCATGTTTCATCGAAGGAGAAGGCGATGATCTCCCGCAGGAGATCCGGCTCCGACCCACGTTGGCTTCTGATCGGGCTCTGATCGGACATCAGAGCAGCCGGCCGCTAGAATTTTCCTCCTGGCAGCGACTGAATTCGGCCTTGGTGACAAGCTAGTGTCCAAAATCCTGCCCCCGTCGGGACTCGAACCTTAGAAGCTCCCGATCAGAGGGAGGGGCATCAAAAGAGTCATCTTTGCCGGTCTCACCTGTTGTTTCTGTTACAAGCTATAATTACAATAAATTCTTGAAACTCCATATTGCTTCCAAGAAATATATTAAGAGTTGGACAGTGAAGAACAGCGACCATCTACACATTCAGTCGTCAGCAAGCCTTTGGTTTTTTGCTGCTACTGTATAAAAATGAACATCACGCTCATCGTTGACCATCCTTATGAGTCATATATTCTTGTCTTGCAATTTTTAGCGTCACT
Organism: Acheta domesticus; assembly: GCA_031308135.1. NCBI lineage: Eukaryota > Metazoa > Arthropoda > Insecta > Orthoptera > Gryllidae > Acheta > Acheta domesticus. The sequence continues at coordinate 29,862 of JAHLJT010008506.1, read as the reverse complement.
CAGGAGTATTGTTCGTTATTATTGAAAATGAATTGAAATATATCACAATCTTTTGTTGGGCTAATATTTAGCTCCATAAATTTTAATTTCTTTCAAAAAATTAACAAAACGCGTCTTCGAAATAATCCTATCATCATATCTTCAACGGACATAAAATAAAATAAAAATTATTTCACAAATTCTTCGCAAAATATCATCTAATAAACATAAAATGACTTTTTGTATATACGTATAAAATATTTAAACCCTTTTCCCATCTCTAGTACATTATTTTTTCTGTATTTTCCTTAGATTCGCTCTTACACCGTAATCATCTGCTTATTTCTTGACTTGTGTCATAACCATTACTCTTTACATGTCCATATACTTTCCTAAGTGCTACTCAGTTGTTTGTTACACATGCTTCTTATCATAAAAGGGAAACCTACAGTACCCTCGCCGCCACATAGAATGGGCAACGGCATATTCTGAAGTCCCAATCCTTCTGCACATTCTGGCAGCACTGTACGGAGGATAACGCCATCTGGTTCTTTCATAGTTAACTATTACAAAATAACATTCTCTACCAACTGCCATCGCCTGAGAAGCTGATAGGGCAGATTTCCCCCAGGTTTCACCCAATCATCATCTCTAGTATGAACGTTCCCTATGGATAGGTGTGTTCATCCTAAGGGTTGAGAGTATTGGCGCAGAAGGCACAGGGGGGCGGGGTACTCGCGTTGCGTCCGAGAGGAAGCCATTCGATCGCATACAAGAAATATATCAATAAAGTTAATATCATACATTACAACATAAAATATTCAGCGCATGCAATAGAACTAGTGGATTTGAAAAGTTTATGCATTGCTTTTTTCTCATAATCCAGATTTACTTGCGAAAATTCAAATGGGTAATATCATCCCCTCTTTTAATGCAAAACAATTGAAGTATGAGAACGAATATTACGAAACCGAGACGAAAAAATGAAGGCGGCTCCAGGATCAATTTAGTAATATTATCCCCTCTTTTAATGCAAAACAACTTACGTATGTAAACGAATATTCCGAAACCGAGTCGAAGAAATGAAGTGTGCATAGGCGGCTCTAGGATCGATAAAATATTTGTGAGTGGGAAGTTTTGGCGAAGTAATAATGTTCAAATATCAGTGTTTACGAAATTCAACATTTAGCAATAATTAAACTAGCTATTTAGTTTTTTTAGCTGTTTAGTTAATTTTGCATTTCTCGTTAAATTTGTTTTTTGCACTATTCACTTCAGAAACAATTAGAGGATCGTCCTGGGTCGTATAGCACACATTTCGAAATTGTTTATAACATTGTTAATTGTTGCAAAATTGTTAATTCGCAGTTTTTAGTTCTGGGACATCAGGGGACACTTCTAACATCAGAATTTCAAAAATTGGAAATTGTTTATAATTTGCAAAAAAAATTTATTGTCTTTTCTAAACTGCCTTTAAACGAGATGCAAAATTCTGCAATCCGATCGGTGCTATCGCCTTCCGTTTTCGAGATATGCAATTGTTTATAAAATAGCTCGCTGCAATGACTCACTTAGTTTCTCCGCTGTATACGTCTAATATAGGAAGGGGGTGGGAGCGGATGGGCCGCCTTAACGCTCTCATATATTGTGGTGGAAATGGTTGCTGGTTAGGTATTGCTAACTTTCTAACATTCCATTTTATTCTAAATACGGCAGTGAAACTTCTGTTTGTAGATTTGAGTTGGTGTACGTAATAATGTCTTGTTAACAAATTATTTTGCAAATTGAATGTCGAAGCTTTTGCATGCGAATATGAACAGAATATATAACGCGTATTTTTGTATTTTCTATATTCGTTATTTACCAAATATATACCGTTATTTTTATTGGCTAGCGTGGAAAATATTACAACGAAATTAATTTTAAAGATACTACTCAGGTAATACAGGTCGGCTGTCGACCAATCCTGGACTCTGGAGTAAGAGGCGAGTCCGTCATTGGTTTTGGTAACCTACCAGAGTTGCTTCTCCTCAAAACTGTCCCCTCTCTCTACTCCTTTTAAAGCGAAATTGGCGGGCTTGATATAAAAGCCAATCATACCTTTCCTTTCCTCCAGTAGAATTCCTTTTTTCCGTCAATTTTGGGAGGCAAATTATTGACATATAAAATCGCGTATAAAATTGTGACCAATAATTTAAATTAAATATTGAAGCAAACAATAAATTTCCGAAGACATGAAGGCATACAGCTTCTCTTTTTTTCCCGTTCCGAAAATGTTAATATATTCTTATATTATTTACTAGTTATGTTGATCGTCTGTTAATAAATTCTGTTGATGTTCAGTATCTTATGTTTCAAGAGAACCAGTAGAGTTATTTAATAAGTAATTAGTATGTTGTATTTTGTCTTACTGTCAGTAATTTGTCTAATACATAAGTTACTGAAAATCAACCGAATTTAATACATTCTTGTTACATCGCTCACAATTTCATTCCAATCAATAGGTATATTGCTTTCTTCAGCAAGTGTTTTTACAACATAGTGCAAATTATTCTTCATTATTTGCGGTAGCTCTGGAAATGTTATATCTGAATAGCAAGAAAGAGCATATTTTAAATGTACATGGCGGTACCGACGCAATGCAATAACATATGCCGATACAATATCATATTGACATGTTTCCAAAAAACTTTCTAATCATGGCAATGGAAATTAAATATGTGGACTTTTAATTTCAACAAGAGAGAAATTTTGCAGAGACAAGTATGTAGTATGCGAAACAGTAAAAATACCGTTGGAGTACAGTATTGGCAAGTGCTAATTTACATAAATTACTAATTAAACGAATAAGAACTTACGTAGGTAAATGAGTAAATATCAATGAAGTGCAGTTTTGCAATTGAATCTTACGTTTTTAAAATTAAGTTTTCGCATATTAATAATCCTCATAGCATTCGCATCTTTCTTTTTCCATTCAACCATGACACTCCTATGCTTTTGCACAATGCCTCGGAACCCAAGAGCGTTGTTCGAGGTCATAGCTTATCGAGTTAAAATCATGAAAACTTGAGTTCTTAGAAATGTTCCCCAAATACGTAAATGCCAAGAAGGTCATCTTATGGAAACACAGACAATCTCTGAACATATTCAGCAGAGTTAGTCATTTCAACAACGAAGCCACTTGAAAAGCACTCATTTACACAAACGTTAAAATTTCAACAACAAAGCCTTTTATTATCTTATAATTAGGGAACAGATTTTCATGTAAATACATATTTTCACAGGAACAAGATACCTGCATTCAGTAATATTTTATAGAGATAAGACATTTTGGGTGAATTAGAACAATTTTTATTTTACTTAATTTTAAAAACTTTGGTCTAATTTCATGTTTTTACATATTTTAGCTATTACTACATATTTCCTAACAATTTAATACATTTATACCTTGAAACGGAATATTTCAGATGTAAGTTGCAATATCACGGCAAATCATCTTTCTCAGAAAGAAGTCCAATGCGCTTCAGTGACTACCGGACCGTCTTCATGAATTGTCAAATTTACTCCCCCTCTACTTCTTGAAAACCGGGTACGTGTGTCAAGGATGAACGGATGTATCTGAAGCAGAAGTAATTTCATTCACGTGCTTGCTGATGATTAATACATCCCATTCGTAACTCGATCAAAAACTAACAAATATTTTTATATATTATTGTATTATCGCGAGGTTGGAGTAGGCTGGAGGGTACTCACATGTCACAACTAACTTCTGGATCCATCACGGACACTACATTACTTCTATTCAGATGAGCACCAACTCCTCATCAACATTAGATTAGATTTATTATTAACTAGATGACCCGGTGAACTTCGTAATACCTACATCTACCAAGTATACAGAGTGGCCCATTTAACTTGAGAAATCCAAATAATTCGAAAAATATGCAACGTTCAAAAAAAATGTTCCAAAGGTAAAAAATTAATATCTATAAGGGGGACATCTGTCAGACCTAAAATCAAACTTCTCCACTCGTCTCCTGAGTGTGAGGCGGGAGCCAACTTTGGAATTTTACATGAGGACCCCCTCCCTTTATATTGCAGATTCGGATTCTAACACAAAAAAATACATAAGTTTGGTTTAAAACATTTTTGATCGAGGAAGACGATTTGTATTCATGTATGGCCAGCGGCTTCAAATCGCTTGCTCTGATTAATTATGTTTAATCAAATTCTTTAATGAAAAATTGGTTGTTCCTATTTAAGATTTACATTCAGGCAATTAATGTTCCCAACTATACTTAAGAGAAAAGTTTGCACTATTTCACTTAAACTTATTTCGAAAAAAACATACTTGCAAAAAATCAAATAGCAATGATAATCTTAACATTATCCATGTAGTATATATTTAGATATCTAAAAGTCTAATGAATGTAATTACTGAAATGAAATGCACCTATTTGATCCACTCTTATAATTTCATTTCCATTTCAATCAGTAATTGTTATTTCATATCAAATATGAAGTGAGTTATACAACCCTCATAAAATTACCAAAATTTTTAAACACAAATATTGAAAGAACAAGAACAAATGCATTATATAAAACACTTTATATTTTGCCTTGTGGTTACTATAATACAATTTTGTAAACACTTTAACTCTCAAATCCTTAGATAATTCAGCCTTACTTTCCGTAATATGAAAATTTCGAGCAAGCCGAGGTTTTATTGGAACTCTGTTCGACTCTGTGCTTGTAATTGTGTGTCGAAATATTGTCCCCTCTATATTGAAAAACTAGCGGTGGGCATACTTTCTCGAGTTCTTTTTACGAATTAGGCAATATAAATTCAAGTTAAATCCGAACGAAAATTTCGCTTATTCTAACTGGATTGCACGTTGTCGCAACAATGACGTATCACCTCTTAATTAACAATCGCTACATTAATCCAAAGCTTACTTTTGGGAGTGTTTTGAAATCCGCGAAATCACTCTTCGGACTGTGATTTGAGCTTGGGAGCATAGGTTTTTGAGATTCCATAGTATACAGTCTAGCTGGTGATATTCAAGATGTCCCTCTAACTATGGGACACCCCTATAACTTCCAAACGGTTCCCGATATCGCAATAGTTTTCGCTCAACAATGCGTAATCATGGGGCAAGGGATGTGGTGTAGAAATATTGTTTGAACTATTTTTAGTTTTCGAGAAATTTGTAATCATCTTTGATTATTTAAATTGAGCCTATGTTTTTCTCACTAGAAATAGATCGATCATAAAAAGAGTAATGCCAATGATGTAATACATATTAATATTACGATAGTACTTTGTGCATAAATGTGTACTATCTGTCCATGAGATTTTAATTAGACTTGCAATTTTTCCTGCTGCAGCAATCAGAGCTGTCGCTTGTAGGGAAGTTGACCTTCGCGGCCTCTCCCCTCTCCCCCTTAAGTGCTGGCGTCACGAAGGAAACTTTCCCCAAAGGGGACAGTTGCAAGAGTTACTACAGGAAATCATGTACACTTAATTTAAAACCACATGCCAGAAAGTATAATTTTGTACGTCAATACTAACAAAACATTAACATATGTTACTTCATTGCATTCGTCCTATTTATGATCTATCTATTGCTAGTGAGAAAAATACATGCTACTATTTAAAAAATCAAAGATAATTTAATTATCGAAAACTAAAAATATTTTGAAACAATACCTCTACGTCACAGTATTTGCATCATGATTCCGCATTATTGAACGAAAACTGCATCTCTATCTCGGGAACCGTTTAGACGTTATGGGGGTGGCCCATTAGTTGGCGGGACGCCTGTATGCCAAACTTCGCAAGTTATTAGATCATTTTCGTAGTTATATGAAAGAAACTAGAGTTGCTGTCTATTTTTTAATTCATATTTTCTCACTTTTTCAGTCCCTTTAAAATAAACTGAAATGTGACATTAACAACATTACAGAAGTTAAACCTAATCCAATACGAATATTTTCGATAAAATATTTGGAGCCGTTTTGGGGGAAATATCGTTTGAGGCTTTCTGCAAACTCTGCACTTTTGATCTAGTTTTCACAGACACTTTTTGAGTTTTCATGAAAATTCATTAAAAATCATTTGAAGCACATCTATTTACAAATGCAGTATTGTATAACAATGTAAATATTAATCACAAGATAAAAAATACTTTTCTAGATATTTGCAAAATGACATTGTTGTCTTCTTACACAGTGCATTAAAGTAGGCCAATTATCCGCACAAAAATTTTACTGAAAATGTTTGGAACCCGTTCCATCCAATCTTGCTTTTTAATATTTTCTAATATTGTCACATTGCCAAGTAAATAAGGGAAAACAAGCAACATTTTCAAACAATTAACAAGATAAATTTTTTAGAAACTAAATACGGAGAAGAAATTTCATTTGAAGGAAAAATCTCAATCTTGAATATTCAAGTTTTAATAAGATGCCGAAAAATATTCAATTCTTTGTAATTTTCGAAATCAGAGTAAACAGTGAATGAATTCATATTTATATCTTTATAAATGTATTTCTTCTATGTAGCGTTTTTCTTCTCTGAAATGATTCAAAGTTCTAATATTCTTTATAGAAGGAAAAAAAATATTCATTCGTGTGTCGACAAGAAAATGTAATATTTCCTGTTGAAAATATCTTGGCATGAGGGGTTAATGGCGATGGACGCACAACCCTACAGATTTGCGCTAGATTTTTCAAAGCTACGTTCTCTAGACCCAACTATTTAGATTACATTTATTTTATCGGAGATCGCATATATTTTCACGTCCATTGAGAGGTAAATAGTGAAAAACTTCTGGTGATTCCTGCCCATTGAAATTTACTTGACATTAATTTTTTGTATAGGTAATATTGCTTTCCAGTTTCGTGGATAAGAAATGTATTGTTACAAGAAACGCTTTAAACACGGAATGGATGGCTCAGTGTTCACAGAGATACTATTCCAGACCTCGGAGATTAGCGGGTTCAAATCCCACGTCTGCGTAGGTATTTTTATCCATTATTACCAAAAATTCCACCAACTTACTAAACTATTTATTCAAACTAAATTCATTACAAAATTAAATTTCTCGAAAAAGAGTATTGAAGGTGGAAATTTTTCCTGGATATTGATATGCTATTGGAGTTAATTACAATGTTATATTATTATTTAACAATTTCAGATGTATGTAGAAATATATTTTATATTTTCTGTCTTTAACACACAACAGAGATAATACAGATTTTGAGTAAAAAATTAATAGTATTTTTTTCATTCCAAAACACTATTCCTGGCAAACGTTAACGCAAAAAATGACTGATTCTGCGACAATATTAGTGATGTCTTCGTGCTACTACGAATATATATAGTTCATAAACGAGTTGAATAATGCATCTCTTTTGTTGAGAGAGATTATCGATTTTCTCTCACACACCTCAAGCTACTACCGTCTTGCCAATTCCGCTTGGAAGAACTTTCGACTCCAGGTGAAATGAGATAAGGGGCTACGCAGCGTTGCCAAAAAAAATCAATATTTTCACTCACGGCTAAGAAAATTGAACAACTTCCTATTAATTCTTTCACATACCTCAGAATAACCAAGCCACGCAAGAACTAGCTATCTCACTAGTGGATGTGAGACCTGTCTCTTTCAGAGGCGTAAAATACTGCATTTTACAAGTAGAAACAACCCTCAGATTAAAACAGCAACTCGCTATTCTCGTATTCGTTAGTCTCTTGATACGTTTGGTCTGAGTTAGCTTTTCGATTTTCCCATCCTCTTTACAGCAACTATCTATAGGCGCCTGTAATACATTTTTACTTTCTCATACTTATTTCGTGACAAGAGAAAGTGTTGTATCGTGTACTGGAGAATTTTCGACAGAACAACTCTTATTGCCAGGTCCTGTGTAAAGAATAAGTGGGTAAATCGTGTACGTATACAAGAATATAGCAAATTACTTCCTCTAAAACGATGTGAAATAAGAATCCATGTTTTTTTGGATCTTGATACAGAAAAATGGATTGACGGCAAAACATCTCTTTGTCTGTTCCTCCGTTTCTCCATTTACGGTCAACGCTAGCGCCTAAACCGTTCTGCCGATTTTTCCGAATTAATATTCCTCGATCGATTAAAAGAAGTCAAGGCCCTCTGAGTTTTAAATGGACATTTTGATTTTGTGGGTGCTTTTTTTCATGAGCCTCAACATTTTCATGATTTTCTCAAAAATGGCTTCAAAAATTTTGATTAAGTTTGGCCTCGGATAGCGTAATTAAAGAACGCTTACGGGAATGGTGAAGGTCACATTTTCATTGAAATAACTAATTTTTCGAAAAATAAGACGTCCAAAATGTTTTCGGCGCCTTCCTACAACTACCAATAATTGAAGATAGAGATTTTTTTATGAACAGTGTTCTTTAAAGATACATTTGAAATTAAGGTCATGTACTACAATTTATCAATAATATGAGCGTTTTGCGTAATTTGTGCAAAATATAGACAGTTTTTACATTTTTTCCTTGAAAAAGCTGTTCCAATTTTTACTTTTCCGCATCCCATACCTACATACGGAGTAATATACGTAGTATAGGGAAATTTATGTAATGCTACGAAAAAAATTGCGAATTTTCGGCAGAAATATTCATTGCTCTCATTGATAACGAAAAAGTGTATGAAACCAGTTTGCTAAAATCCCCTAACACGCGATGTACTCAGAATACCGGTTTTGTAGGTCCTTTGATATCAAGAAAGCAACTGAAAGCAAAACGTCCGTCTGTCGGTCCGTCCGGAAGCCTAAACCATGCGTACCATTTCTTTCCAGATTGAAGAAACCCCTGTTCATCTGGCTCTAGTCGAAGCTTTTAGATTTTGAAAAGCTTTCTAAAACAATTTGAGTATACTTTACATGAAGCCCTCCGGACAATTTCAAACTTTTCTCAAAAAAGGCTCCTAATTTTTGCTTTAAATGTCTTGTAAGAATAGAGTAAAATACAGTTATTAAGGTGGCTTAGGTCCTGATATTCACGGTTAACTCTGAATTTGCGAAGATTGCACAAGTTTGGATTTTTTTCGGCATCTTCCTCCAACTACAAAATTGAAGACAGAGATTTTCCCTTCAAATAAAATTCGTTCTCCAAAGTGAGTTTTTTCTTAAAGTCAGGTACATTTGTCTTAACCGTTAAGTAGTTTTTGCGTAATATTGGGCTCAAAATGTGCCATTTTGTCATTTTGTGCAAATAGGATAGTGCCTAAATGTACTCCATGAGAGGACATAAATGTCATATTACTCTATTCTTTTGTTTTTCAAAAATTACAAAATGTATTTTGTTGACTTGTCTATCACGTCGTAATATTTACATTAGCGACAATTTGTTCACATTATCATGTTTATGAGTATATGTGATTTAAATAGTGTCGTATAAATTTTCTAGAAAACTCAACCGTTTTCTGTGAAAACTAGCTCAAAATTCCTCATTTCCGGAAAATGAGGAATTGAAGTTTGAAATCGAAGATGGTGTATTTTGGAAAATAAATTTTGAAAATGTTTCATAATTTTTACAATCATGACGTTACAAATGTACCTGAACGCAATAAAATGTGTAATTTCTATTCTTTTGCACTTAAAGAACTTCAAGGAATCTGAAAAATATGCAAACAAAATTTATGTAAATAATCTTAACATTACGTTTTATCTAGTTCATGTCGTCTGCAGAGGAAGATCTTATTTTCATGAAAAACGGTTTTGTAATGATTACATGCAAAATACCCGAAAAGAAAAATTTTAAGATTGTATTGTTCATAATTTTACCACAAAACAAAAGTTAAAGAAGTGTTTTTAGGTAATTTGAAAATTGTCGGGAATTTTTTTGGTCGAATATAAAAAGAATGACCCTATTGTATTTTTGAGTTAAAGCGATTTAATCCTTCGACTAACGAGGTATTTTGCATACGTCGAATACCAAAGGGGGTAACAGAGTTACCCAGGGAAAATTCAATTGAGTTTTAATATTTTTACCGTAAATGCTGTAATATTGTTTTGGTTTTGCAGATTAAACATTATTTTGATACAGTAATAAAGTATTTAGAGATTTAACGATATATATTTTACATGCAGGACCTCGTCCACAACGAATGAGGTCTCGAATGCCAAATGATGTCCTTTTAGAGCACATTGCACTATTTGTATTGTCTCTTTCACTTAATACTCTCCTGAACTGATGAATACGTCATCATTCATGTTTTCCTCGTCTTCAGCACAAATAATATCGTCCACTTCATCTATAACCTATACATTTTCTTCATCACGCTCACAAAACAATCTATACTTCACGATCTTCTTCACACAAATTGCCTGGATTGTGAATCATAATAACTTTCAAAATTTTCAAGACTGTAATTCTTCGACATGTTCACATACACGTATTAATGCACCAGTTCTTCAATAACACTTCGTAGGAATGTCCAAAAACCATCTCCTTCTCCCACTCATAATATAACCTCAAACCACGTTATTAAATCCCGAACGTCCAATACCAACGGGTCTAAGGTAGTAACTCCAGCTTGACTAAGAGCAAAAGAAACGCAGGTTTTTCCAAAATGATAGTTTAAATAAATATGTAAAAAACTACACAAGATATCAAAAATGTAAGAAAATTATAAGATGAGAAGAAATAATAAAATATGCGTTGGGGTAACTCAGTTACCTCCCTCAGTAGCAGAAGGGTTAAATGACTTCAAATAAAGTTTTTCGAAAACATAAAAGATTCCTATGAAAAAGAGCTTCAAATTTCGCATTTACAGTAGCGGTAAAACGCCATTCTCTTAAAAATGGCTCCAAATTTTTTAAGGAAAATTGCCATATAAGAGGAGTTTTCACTGTTCTTTAATATTCTCAAAATAATATTTCCGTTTTACTATTAAGAAACTGGAAAATTTTAAAAAAATGTTTAAAAAAAGTAATTTTGGTTGGCGATAGATGGTAGCTGGCAAAAGTATATACCAAGTTCGAATAGCTAGCCGAGACCAAAGGAAATAAACTAATAAGGGAATGTCTGTGCCATTTTGTAGCACCACTAGTTCTCTTTAAATTTTCTCCTCGACAGAAAAAAAGTCCCATTTCCGGCGAACTCTGTATTTTCGAAAATTGTTTAATCTTAACATTTCAAAACTACAAATGTGAAGGTAGAGATTCTTACCTTAAACAGAATCCGTTCTAAAAATTCAGCTCTTTAAAAACGGCCATTTGTTTTTTCTTTAAAAACGGAAAATTGTTTGAGAAAAAGAGTAGTTTTTGCGTAATTTATGCTTAAAATTTAAGTACTTTATAAGAAAACATTTTCTCAAAAAATGCCCGAAAACATTTTCTTAAACTTATTTTCACCAATAGAACATTAAAATATTAAAAGAATGGCGCGGATATCATTTTTGTCGAAGTCTCAGAATGTTCGATAATGGTAACTTCTGAAATGATGTGAGAAAGTACGTGCTGTTCTAGAACTACTAGTTTTTTGTTGACTCCCAATTATTCGCTTTCTTATCGATAAAACTGAAATACGACTTTAAGAATATCATAGAGGGCAGAACCTTCTTTTATACATTTGGAGAAATTGTTGAAAAACTGTCGCTTACGTGTTGTTACGAAAATGAAAAATTTTTAGTTCATTTTCACGAGATAGAGTTTTGAATTTTAGAGAACCTGCAGTTGAAATCATTTGAAGCAATTACACTCACAAATGCAATTATTGATTAAAAACGCCCGTAATGTAAATATTACTGACATGAGAGATGTATCGAAAACTTACATTTGTTGCAAACAATTTCTTGAAAAAACAAATAATACATCAAAATAAAGTTTATTTCATTTTGTTCAGTGAATTTAGCGCTATCCATAGAGTATGTGAAAGAACAAAAATATGATTCCGTTTTCAGAAAATCTTAGTTTTAATATTTTTTAATTTTGCTCATATTTCAATAAACATTACGCGAAAACAACAAATATTTTCAGATAAGTTTACGTAATATTTTATCAAGAACTTACTGTCAAGAACTAATTTCATCTGAAGGAAAAATCGCTTCAACTATATCATCCATAATATATAAAGAATTATTTTCAATTTGCAGGGCCTCGAGTCGGGGCAGATCGATAATGGTATGTTTTTTGCCAAAAATTCTACGAATAGTTTAGACATTAGTGTGGTCACAGACTGACAAACGGACCGTCGGACGGACGTTTCGAAATAAAACACTCTGTTCGTATCAGAGAATCCCTAAACCTGTACTGCCGGTGAAATGAGATCATCCAGTGGCATTACGATCCTGTAGACAGTCTTGTGTGGCGCGAACCAAGGATCGTCACAAAGATATCTTATGTTTTAGTTTTGGTTCTACAAAGAATATCCTATGTAGTTATTACTTCTCTGCGGTGTTGGATTAATCCATTCCCGTTCCAGAGTATAATTTTATTTGTTAGCTTCATTTCTGCATTTTGGATATTAATGTAGTGATCCTGTTTGTTCGAATTGCTGTTTTATAATGTTTTCTTATCTTTGGAAGGAATTTTCAATTACATTGCGCATGTCTATTTGTGATGGGTAGTAAGTTAGATTATATGGGGGAGGGTTCTAACGGATTACTGGATATGTAAGCAGATGGGCAATAAATGGTATTTTTCTGTGAATGGGGAGGGTTCCTTAATTTTGAGGAATTTTCTGAGTTGAAAAAATGTATTATTTGAATGAAGTGAGAAAGGAGGGGAGGAAACTCTGGAACGAGGACTTTTTAGTGATTTTTTAACAGTGGGGATATTTCTTTCTTTTCTCTGTTTCGTTTATTTATATAATTTTGGTGTATTTGACAACATTTCTAATTGGGTATCGTCCTGTGTGTTTTCGTGAACTCAGAACGCATTTAGCCGGCTGTGTTTTATCTTTCCGATGCTCAATTGTTAAATATTAAAAGCCGCATTTTACGCATCTATTTGCGTTGCCTTAGAGTATGTTCTCGTAAGACCGTATTTTGGGCACCGATGGCATTGAACTGGTGTTTTCTTTTTACATGGTGGTTCAAATTTGAGATTGCATTCTAAAATTTGTCAATTTCTTAAATTCCTTTGTTGTTTTTGTGTGGTTCTAAGTCTATAATGTGCAGAGAGAGAGAGAGAGAGGTTTCATGATTACCCAATATCGCACTTTATATACGTTACGAACAAGGTGGCCCTAAGATTCACGTTCATGTTTTATTTCTTCTTTGTTCACTGATGAGTAAATACAATAAAGTACGACACGGAATGCCCTGCTTTACTTTGAAATGCGTGGTATTCCGCTTCTTTTTCGTTCAGTACTTTAGTTATATTTCTGTATGCTTCAGTACTGTGAATGGTATTATATTTACTTCGTTTCTATACATTTTATATGTGAGTTTCTTTACATTCACGTGTTAGTTTAGAACGTCCATTCATTTTCGTATATTCATATCATTTAGCACGAATATTGATGACAGTTTAATTGTTGACTTTTGTTTCATTTTTCGTTTACTCTTCATAGCGTCAAATTCAGGTAACTACATTTTGTTCATTAAACCCCAAAATATCCAAGCAGTCCTTTGAAATTCAATAAAACGCTACAATTCCGTTGCTAATAATACCAACTTTAATTATTTTCTACAAACGATTAAATGGAGATGTGAACATGCCTCTGGCCGAAGGGATAAAAGTAAATGACTGACGATGACTGACAACATTAAAAAAAGAATTTCAAGGAGGATTATATCAAGCGTTCAATACCCGCACAAGAGCTTGTAGACGCGTCACCAAGGCGCAACAAAAGTTGAAAAGAAACTTATTGATCCTAACACGCAACACTCACCATGCTGGATACTCGGATTGACTTAAAAATTTTTCCAGCTTGTTCAGAGCCTTTCAAAACCCCTACATACAAATTTGTACGTGCTATGAACCATTGCAAGTAGTGTTTTTGCGATAATTAGTATTGGGACCTTTCTTGACTAAAGTCGCTAAACCGACCGTGGAAGGGCGGAAATCGCTGCTCGCCGCTGGTTCTGCGGCCGTTACTCACACACCGCGCCTCCACTTTCGGAGTGTCGGCAAGGTCTCAGTTACTTGGAGGGCAGGCGGAGTGACAAAAACGGGTGTTTACTTTGTAGGTTCTGATGGAGGAGTAGGACGAGAAAACATACATGAGTAATTCGAATGCGATAATTAAATGCATACTGGCATTATTTACAGGATGTAAAGATTACAATGTGGTTTAATTAATCAGGCAATACTTATTAAATAATAAATACGTAAATAAATAAATGCACAACAAATCAGTAAACAATTAAAAATAAATAATGAACAGATACAATAAAGAAAAGATGATACACAGCGAGCAGATCAAAGGGTACTGGAGGAAGAAGAAGGACAAAGGAAGAAGTAATGAAATTGGTGCGTGGTCCCTTGATGAGCCAAACGAAAGAAGAAGAAAGAAAAGATAAATACGAATTCTTAAACGAACGCGCTTGGAAATCAGATATCAGCTGATAGACGCCGCGCAACGTTCCTATCGCTGCCGAAGCAACGGCTCGCCCGCTGCGGGAAGCGCAAAGATCACGAAAGGTCCTGATACAAAATGCCTATAAAACACTATTTATAATATTCCATAGCACTTCAAAATTTGCGTATATAGGTTTTGCATGGTGTTCTATCAGCTGGTGAAATTTCATGTCAATCCGAGCATCCAGCACTGTGAGTGTTGCGTGTAAGAATGGTTATAATTTTTTTAAATGATAATGATAATGTTTGCTTTTCAGAGACACGGGACGCATTTAAAGAACACAATATATTAAAAAATTGGGGATGTTATTACTATTATAAGGAAGTGGGTTCGTCGTTGAAATGACTGATTCATTCATATGCTCAGAGAATTTGTGCGTTTTCATGAGATGACCTTCTTGGCATTTACGTATTTAGAGAACATTTGTGAGAACTCAAGTACCCGTGATTTGGACTCGATAATCAAATATAAGCATTCTGAAGGTAGTTTCAAATAGCATTGTGCTGTCACGTTCGGGTGCAAAATGTGCCGCTAAATGCACGTTACGTTTGCAAAACGGCTTGAAGGGTAGATTTGTGAGGGAACTGCGAAAAGATTGAATCCCCCCACAAAATGGGAGTTATGACATGCGAATTTCTTATAAACAATTACATATCTCAAAAACGAAAGGCGATGGCGCCGACTGGATTGCGGAATTTTGCATCTTGTTTGAAGGCAGTTTAGAAAAGAATAATTTTTTTTGCAAATTTTGCAAATTTATTAACAATTTCCAATTTTTGAAATTCTGAAGTTAGAAGGGGCTCTTGATGTCCCAGAACTAAAAACTGCGAATTAACAATTTTGCAACAATTAACAATGTTATAAACAATTTCGAAATGTGCACTATGCAACCCGACAGTGTCCTCAAATTGTCTCTGACGTGAATATTGCAAAATAACAATTTTGACAAGCGATGCAAAATTATTACTAAATATCAAGTTTAATTGTTGCTAAAATGTTAAATTTCGTAAACACTGATATTTGAACATTATTACTTCGCCAAAACTTCCCACTCACAAACATTTTATCGATCCTGGAGCCGCCTCCGTCCACTTCATTTTTTCGTCTCGGTTTCGTAATATTCGTTCTCATACTTCAATTGTTTTGCATTAAAAGAGGGGATGATATTACCCATTTGAATTTTCGCAAGTAAATCTGGATTATGAGAAAAAAGCAATGCATAAACTTTTTCAAATCCACTAGTTCTATTGCATGTGCTGAATATTTTATGTTGTAATGTATGATATTAACTTTATTGATATATTTCTTGTATGCGATCGAATGGCTTCCACTCGGACGCAACGCGACTACCCCGCCCCCCTGTGCCTTCTGCGCCAATACTCTCAACCCTTAGGATGAACACACCTATCCATAGGGAACGTTCATACTAGAGATGATGATTGGGTGAAACCTGGGGGAAATCTGCCCTATCAGCTTCTCAGGCGATGGCAGTTGGTAGAGAATGTTATTTTGTAATAGTTAACTATGAAAGAACCAGATGGCGTTATCCTCCGTACAGTGCTGCCAGAATGTGCAGAAGGATTGGGACTTCAGAATATGCCGTTGCCCATTCTATGTGGCGGCGAGGGTACTTGCATTGGCTATCAATGTACTTCTAAATATCAGCTGTGTTAAGTCCACAAAATTAAGGGGGCTCTTAGTCGATATCTATAGCCAATCAATAAGTTTTAAAAGTGTAGAAGCATTTAAACTGGCAGGTGTTTTTCTGAGCTACACAGAAATATCTCTTAGTGAAGAAATATTTCAATCCCTCAAATCAATAATTTCTTTGAATGGCATCAGAGTACTTCTGAAGGCTCTGAATTATCATCTAACTCGAATTATCATTACACAACTCTGGGCACTTAATAACTGATAAAGCAATATCTACTACAGCCCTTTTTTAACAACGGAGTGAGTGCAATTTGATTCAAAGAAGACTCTGGCCTTCAATTCTAGAATTCTTACACTAAGGTTGAAGCAACTTAGATAATACAGTAAATCAATACATTCTTCTAAAAACTTTAAGTTTTTCAGACTTTTTCCTAAAAATTGTTTTAAAAATACGAACACGTCCAATCTTGTTTGCTCTTGTTAACCAGTTCGAATGACTTATCGTGAAGGAGAGCCATATTCGAAAAAATACTGTTCTCACGGTCTCTGTGCTTCTATAGCTGTAAGATTCATTAGTCGAAAGAGTATTTACCTAATAGGCGATGGGATAACAGGTTTCCTAATTGGAAGTACATGAATTAATGGACATTTCTCCAGTCCCGTTGCAGTTTCAAGCATCTCATCACTGACTTCTGTACATTTTCTGCTTAATGATCATTTGGAATCTTTGTAATTAAATGCCTTAGTCCAAACTCATTTCTGGGGAAAGCGCAAAGTAACCAGATCTGTTTATGGCCAAGAATATTTACAGCTCAGCCCAGTGCACAAGAAGCGTTTACGTTTGCCAAATCACATTTAACGATTTGTAACTATCAATTCTTATTATATTAATAAAATGTCTTACAGCAATAACTTCTGAAGGTTTCCGGTCTTGTTATAACTCGTATGTGAAAGGACAGACACAATAGCATAATGTAATGAGTGCGGGCCTGCCTGCAAATCCTTTATCTGGGCCCCTTCATAAAAGTGTATTGCAAGCACAATTATTGTTAGTATCTGAAATAATAAAAATATCTCGTAAAAATAGGCCATCTTTTACCTGGACCCGCCTGCTTTGCGGGCCTTACGGGCCCGAACCCGGCAGACACCTTTTTTCGTCCTCACTGACCACTGAATAATGTTCCTTTATTGTACGTGGGAACGTCTATCTGTGTATCTTTTTGAACAACACTTTAACGACTAAGGAAGATCATGCACTTGATATTACCCCCTTACAAATAGAGACAAATTTCTACCGAAGGCTTCCATGACCCTTTACGAGGGCCTCTTTATTTATTTTCTCTCTTTTCTTCGTGACTGAACAATCTGGCCTCTATAAAGGAGGCTGATATTACAGCAGTAACATGCAGTTAACACCATATCTAATTTTCTTTAGAATCTCTAAATTCTTAAAACCAACTTATTGAGCCCTCTTCTTGCATGTGATTGTGCTGTCTCTTCCAAATAAACTCATTTAAATGTTATTAAATTAAACCCATTAAATGTAAATAACATCATTTTCTTGCCTGACTGATTGTTATCATTATCAGTACTGAAAATTATCCATGTGTAGGCTGAGGTTTCTCCAATTTACTTTTTACATTTACCTATTTCTTTGATTTGTCTTGCCCCCTCCTCTTTATTTTCTCTAATATTCTGTAATATCTTGTAAGCCAATCTGATATGAACAATTGGAGTCTGTCTTTCCTCTTTGATTTTAATGCAAAACGAGATCGTTTACTGGATCTTTATATTTTGGACATTAACTTATGAAGTGGGCTTTATTTGAACATGAGCCAGCTTTGCAAGGCCATCCAAATCCATAGCACGCAATTTCTAATTTATAATTGACGATACAAGAAAAGTTAATAAAGTTTTGAAATGAAAAACTCTAATTTTCCCCGTCAAAGAGAGATATTTCTTGTTTGACCCGAGCTGCTCTGTATCTTGTTAAAAATCGTCCCTCGCAAAATCAAAATTGAAAAATAAGATATTTCCCATTTTTCAAACACTTAATATGGATATTATTTGTAAGTTTTCTCTCAAGTGAGAAGTTCTGTCATCTCTAATAGTGACGCTACAAAGCACGGAGTAGCTTGTTCTAGTTGCTATTTATTCTGATTGTATTTTATTCCAAACCAGTTCTCACTATAGATCACTACAATATTCAACTTAATATTCATCACCCTTGTTCTAATATTTTCTTGAACTGGAATGAAATAGTTTTATAAAGTACAAATTTCGTCGAGATCCACAAATAATTGGCATGCTCAATTAAAAATTCACCGAGCAGAATGAAATCTGGTTAATTTTCTAAATATATTTTTTACAATAACATACACAAACAACTTTTTGTTATCCTTAATTTTTTGATTTCAGATTCATTTCATAGACACATAGATACTAGTTTTCACTTCTACTCAACAAAACTTCTTTATTTATAAAAAGCGTAATAAATTTCCGCGTCGAAATTTGATAACGATTTGATTTTTAAAATTCGAGCATGCACTGTTGCCATATTCAATACTTGTGAGAGTTATGGGGTAATTTGGCGCACATTTACTTGAGGCCCAGAATCCCTACCCCACTCCTTTCATCAACACTAGTTGAATTACAAGTAAACTAGCGTACCAGTGCGAGAACTCTCGCATGTTAAATCTTGAATTAATGATTATGCAAATAAACCTCGTCAGACTGCACAAACTACGGTGTTAACAGAAAGCGTAAATAAAGATTGTCGAATCTAAGCCTTCTAAGCGTGTCGCCACAAAAATTGCTACCAGCAGGAAGGGCTGAAATATTGAGGTGGCCTTGATAGTAGTAGCGTGGAACCGAAAAGTTAATTGAATGGATCGGAGAATGTCTCATCTTGTAGATTATGATGTGAAAAACGTTTCTTTGAGGCCTTTGGCCTCAAAATTGTACTTCTTAAGGCTCTAAAACGCTTTGTTTACGAGTTATTTGCCGATATAAGTTGACATGTGATGCGGATTGCATTTTACATGAATATTTCGATGCGTTTTTTTAAAGAAATCATCCATATTTTTAAAGTCAAAGTGGAATTCGTCAAGTCTCCGTGAAATTCTCTTTCTTTAGAGCCCTCATTTATAAAGATTGGTTGCGTGTGAGAGCCGGAACCCAAAGGTATACTACTGAAATAATACAGGAAACGATGATAAGAACGAGCGATGTTGACAAAAATGTGATAACTTCCAGACCCATTCAAAAATCTGCGTGTTATCTCTGGTGTATTAGAAACCAATTTGCATCAAAAACGAGACACAGATTTGCTGCAATTACCCTACTGTCGAAACCACCAATCCTCACTGCCTTGCTAAATGAGGGCTCAAGAAAACATGAGCGAGTAAATTCTGTTCGAGCGTGTACTTTCGAAACGAAACAACGTTTTTTTAAATTCTTTATTTATTAAGGTTGCATGAACTGCTAGGTCATGAGCGACCACAATTATTACAAAAATGGTACAAACAATTATGAACACTTCTTATTATAATATGTTTTCCTATTTAGCGTTATTGGAATATTCCAATTACCAATCACAAGCACAGTTTTATTTTTAAAGGTTTATATAAGATCATACATGTTTATTTCTTGTAAAAATTTCATTCCTTTTTTACTTTCCCGTATACGTACGTATACACGGAGTGATATACGTAGTATAGGGAAAGTTATGTAATGCTGCGCGAAAAAATGGCCAATTTTCGGCGGAAAAAAATTAATTGCCGGGCCGTGAAAACGAATAAGTGGATAAAACCAGTTGCTAAATTAAGAAAAAAAATCCCCTAACACGTGGTGTAGCCAGAAACCCTGTTTTCTAGGTCCTTGATACCGAAAACCCAATTGAAAGGAAAACGTCCGTCTGTCCGTCTGTCTGTCCGTCCGTCTGTCTGTCTGTCCGTCTGTGAACACTGCTAGCGCCTAAACCATACGTACGATTTCTTCCAAAATGGATATTCCCCGGTCGATCTGATTCTAGTCGAAGCTTTGAGATTTTGAAAAAGATTCTTCAAAATTTGGGGGTACTTTATATGAAGCCCCCCGGGGATTTTCAAAATTTTCTCAAAAACGGCTCCAAATTTTTTCTTTAAATTTCTTGTATGAATAGAGTAAAATACACTTATTAACATGGCATAGGTCCGATTTTCACGATAACTCTGAATTTTCGAAAATTGTGAAAGTTTGATTTTTTTCGGCGTCTTTCTCCAACTACAAAATTGAAGATAGAGATTTTTCTTCAAATAAAATTTGTTCTGCATATTGAGTTCTTTAATAAAGGTCATGTAAATGTTTCTCAAAATTTTAGTAGTTTTCGTGCAATATTGCGTGCAATATGTGCAATTTTAAAAAATTACAAAAACAAGATTTTCTCAAAAACGGCTCCAAATTTTTTCTTTAAACTTTTGTAACGGATAGTGCTAATTACACTCTTCAATATGACGTAAAGGTTTGTTGTTATTTTTTTGTTTTTTCAAAAATTACATAAATGTAATTTTTTGAAAGATCTCTCACATCTTTAATATGCACATTATCCGCAATTTGTAAACATTATTATATTTGTGAGTGTAAGTGCTTCAAATAACTTCAAATAAAGTATTTTGAAAACTCAAAAATTTTCTGTGAAAATGAGCTTCAAATTTCGCATTTTTAGTAGTGCTAAAACGCCATTTTCTCTTAAACGGCACATAATTTTTAAAAGAAAATTGCCATTTACGGCTAGGTTTTTGTGTTCTTTAATATTCTAAAATTAATATTTTCGTTCTACCAATAGGAAACCGAAAAATTAAGAAAATGACAAAAAAATGTACTTTTGGCGGTGATAGATGGTAGCTGGCAAGAAAGAGTATGTGGCAATTCCGAATAGCTAGCGAAGACCCAAGGAAATAGAAAACTAATACGGGAAAGTCTGTGCCATTCTGTAGCACCACTAGTTAATTTCAGAATTGTCATTCAGTAATCTTTTAATATCATTGGACAAACCATACTTTCTTCTTAGTTGTTATACTTTTGGCACTGTATTAGAATATGTTGTATAGTTAGTGGAATTTTACAATATTCATATAATTTAGGATCTTGTTTGGTTATCAGATATTGCTGTGTTAATCTATAGTTCCCAATTCTTAAACGAGTGAGAATGCTTTGTTCTTTTCTATTTTTGACAGTCAAGAATTGACAATGACAATCAAGAATTGAATTCCTTATTTCAAATAGCTTGGTTGGAGGTTATTTAATCCATTTTTCATTCCAGAATTTTCTATTTCTTCTGTGGAGCTCTTTTTTCATGTCTGTATGGGATACTGGATGTTTTTGGAGTGGTAGGTTAATGGCTTCTTAGCAGCATTATCAACTATCGAATTACCTTTGATGCCAACATGAGATGGAATCCAAACAATGATTACTTCTTTCTCTTTTTGATTTAGGTCATAATAAACACGTATTATTTCTTTGATTATAGGTTCTTGGCTGTTATGTCTCAAGCTTTCAATTACACTTTGGGAGTCAGTATATATTATAAATTTATTGTTAGGTAATAATGTTATATTCTTTAAAGTTTTCAGTATATCATACGCTTCACAGTAAAAAATGGAACAAATTTTGTTGAGTCTAATATTTTCTATGGTTTTGTTAACCATTAAAGCACAACCTGATCCATTTTTCGAAGCAACGTTGATTGCCCCTTTCTGAATTGTTTTCTCCTCTGCTTACAGTCATGCATGAGATCCGGAAGGCGGTGTTTGTTTATAAAGAATACTAGTTCCTAATTCTGCCGCCGGCAAACCTAACCCTAGAACCACACTGTGAAACATTCATTACACGTTTCACGCTTTAATGTTTCGGATGACCCAAGTAAAAAGGTATTAATGACCAAGATTAAATTTCAATAACGCACTACGCTTTTATTTGCCTTCTTTCTCATTGATACAAAGAACTGATTTATCATTATTATTTTTGCCATCATTGCGATTTACCACTTTTAAACCCAAGTTTCTTCACTACTACCCATACTGTGTATGCAAAATTTCTATAATTTACACAACATACTTACATTATTAGTCATGGCATTCCCATCAATGTGGTTATGTTAAAATCATAAAATTATTGTGTGCATATAAATACAACAAAAATTGGTTACTTTTCTTTTTATTCAGATTAGTTCTAGGACCTGTGTTCCTTGCATTTGAGGCAAATTACATAACTGTGTTCAACGCATACGATAATATATCACGCACAAGATTACCCCGTTTGTATTTGTTTTGAGAAAACAGAAAGCGAATCTCCCAGATCTTGTTATTGTGGATTGTATCCCATTAATGGGTTCCTCGTTGAAAATGCAGGTTTGGTGGTTCGGACCTATGCCATTTTTAAACGCCCTATTGAGTGAAAATATTAAAAAAATTATATCAAAGGTCCGCAAAACGACAGTTATAACTACACGGAATATTAGTGAAAAAACTGTATTACATAAAAAAAAGAAACCTTCACATTTTTGGTATCAGATAGTAAAGATAAAGTAAAAATTTCTACGCAATAATGTTGTTGCACGAACCACACTGTGGGGGTCATATGTCATCCTAGAGTTAGTCACCCTATAGTAAAAAAGTATACGATATTGTAATAAACACGCTATTCTTGTGTTATAGCTTCAATTAGCATTTCAAACCCTGAATATAAACGAAAAGGCAACTTTCTAACGCCATTTGACACATATGTAACAAATATATGAATTTGGCAAGGTTGCGGACAACTCCACGGTGTGGTTCTATGGTTAAAGAGAACAAATGAATCTAGTTAAACGAGTCTACTACTTTTAATAGGGAAAACGTCATAGACACAACATCACTTGCTATTAATGCATTCAAATACTACTGTAGGAATTTAGAAGGAACAGAATAAATAAATAACACTTACCGCTTAAGTTGCTCGATTATCAAACGTGTAGCTCAGTAGATACTTCGACGTTTATTTCACCTCTGTGTTGCTACGTAACCTAAATGTCAAATTACGAAACGCTCTCAACTGTCAACATCATCTTCATGATATTTGATTTGATTTATTTTCATCAATAAAAAGTAAAAAGCTGTATTTAGAGTAGGGGATAATTTTTGCACATCTTCTTGTGCTCGTGTATCTCTTCTTCGCCTTTAACCACACATAATCGAATGATGAAAAAAGTGTTAACAAATCCTGGTTAGAACACATATACTTATAGCAACATAACAAAGAGTTTTATTGTATAAAGGCATTTTAATAGTATAACTTCTTTATTATTTAAAAACCTATGCCCGCGAAAGTTTTTTTTTCAGCCAGTACTAAATTTATCTTATTGTATTCCAACTCTTAATACATTTCTGGGAACATTTGCTCAATGGATCAGAGACATTGGACGATAAACTTGATCGAGATGGGGGTTATTGACCGAGAAGCTGAGGGACAATACTTGTTACAGGTTGTTAAGATTTATACAGTTAAAATGGTAAATAATACATAATAATATCACTGTTAAAATTGATATTAACTTTACTGATATATCTGAATTTGGAATTTTGTGTATAGACAACGAGAATGAAATAATTATAGGTATTGTCATTGCCAACAATATTGTTTATTAGAATAGAAGCTTTCGATGGCTTATCCATCATCATCATTTCCTGGTACAAGAAACATAAACAAACAATTAAAACATGAGGCAAAAACAAAACATTAGAATTCAAAAATTACTAATAATTTTTTAAAACAATTAACATTTTATGAAATGAAAGAAAAGAAATAGGGGGTGTTAAATCATTTAATATTATAGTAATTTTGAATCTATGCAAGAAAGTGGATGGAATTGAACTGAACATGTGTAATTTTACAAGAGAATAATTATATGCATATTATATACAAATTATGTACAATTAAATACAATAGTCAGTGAGACAGATATCTGGTGGAATAAGCTTCACATAACACCTAAGGGGGGCGACTGCTCAAGAAGGTCCCCTTGACTAGCGATGGCAAATTTTAGAAAAACATTGATGTGTTTTAAATATGAAGAATCAGGTTATATTTTCCTTTCCTGTTTCCATTTTTACTTTCTCGCTGCAGAATAGAGAGATAGTTACGTAATGCTGCACGAAGAAACAGTGAATATTCGGCAGAAAATCTCTTATTACAGGGCTCTGGTAATGCAAAAGTAAATAAATCCAGTTTCTAAATTTAGAATAAGAATCGTCCTTCATATGGTGTAGCCGGAAGCCATGTTTTGGGAGTCCTTTATACCGAACAATCGAATGACGGTTAAATGTTTGTGTCAGTCCGTCTGTTTGTGAACAATGCTAGCGGCTACACCTTTTAGCTGATTTTCTTAAAAATTCGTATTCCCCAATCAATTTGGCTGTTATTGCGGCTCTTGAATTTGAAACGGATATTTTAATTTTGGGGTGTACTTTACATGAAGACTGTAGGATATTTTGAAAATAAAAAAATGGTTCCATAGTGTTTGATTAAATTTTGTTGTTATTGTGAAAGACGATTATGAGAATGGTGCAGGTCTCATGTTTATTGATAAACATGATTTTTTGAAAATTGCAAATGTTCAAAATGTTTTCGGCGTCTTCCTACAACTACTATTATGAAGATGGATATTTTTTTCTCTTAATGAAATCTGTTCCTTAAATTAAATTATCACATGTGTTGTCATTGCCAACAATGCTAAAAAAGTTCCTTAAAGAGAGATTTTGAAATAACGTCATGTACAATTTTTCGAAAATGTGAGAACTTTTAGTGTAATTTTGCGTGAAAATACGGGAGAGAATGTTCGTTCTGTTTTAGCACCACTAGTTAAATAAAACTTAATTAAATGCGTTATGTTTTCATAAATCTTGGAAATTAAATACCCTGGTTTGGAAATTTGACTGTCATCTTAATGTACTAATGAATGTTCTATGCAGGCAAGGTTTAAATACAGTTTAACGATTAAATTAAGAAGGTGATTGACAGTTCTGTGTGACGTCAGGACGCCTCTCCTGTTTCCATGGCAGCTGCCAACCAGAGAGACAAACGTGACGTGTCAGGTCGCTCAGTTGCCACTGCCGAACACGGGGAACATTTGAGCATCGCACAGCGACTTCCCTGCCGCCGCGCCGCCCGCGTTTCTGCCTGTGCTGCGCGCGCAACGTGTACTGTGTTGTGATGAGTTGCGTTGAGGTTAGGCTTTTGTCGTATTTTTTACACTTTTACACGTATTTTTTGAAGTGTTTGTTTTCGTGTCCTGGTAACACGTGCTCAGTGGTTTGCGACCTGGCAACATCGCTCCCCTCCGCTCACAAATGTCAATTACCTTCTTAATTTAATCGGACCTTACGTACAAAAGAACCAAAAAATGGTAACAATACTGCAGAAAGGTTGCAAAACACGAATGGGTTAGTCCCGCTTGGGGATCGAGAACGTTGGCAGCTTTCAGTAGCTGTTGATTACGAGCAATAAAAGAAACTAGCGTACCCGTGCGAGAACTCTCGTATGTTAAAACCCATCCTTTACCCATTTCCATTTGTCAATCCTTTCAATTAAGAAGGAAAGTTGTTAATGAAAAATGTTCGTTTTTTTAATGTATAAATGTAACTTCTAATGTACTTGCAGAATATCAAACAAATATAACAATACAATTGATGTTGGAAATAAATGTTCAATAAAAGTTTATTCAGCATTGTAGAGAGATGTTCTCGGAACAATTCATACTTCTTTACAAACAACTTATCTTGTGAATTATAATGTGAAAAACGTTTCTTTGAGGCCTTTGGCTTCAAAATTTTACTTTTTAAGGCTCTAAAACGCTTTGTTTATGAGTTATTTGCCGATATAGATTGACATGTGATGCGAGTTGCATTTTACATAATATTTCGATCCGTTTTTTAAAGAAATCATCCATATTTTAAAGTCAAAGTGAAATTCGTCAAGTCTACGTGAAATTCTCTTTCTTTAGAGCCCTCATTTATAAAGATTGGTTGGGTGTGAGAGCCGGAACGCAAAGGTATACTACTGAAATAATACAAGAGACGATAAATAAGGGAAATTTTATTTATAACATGAGAATGTTTTTTAAAACATCGATCTTTCTGTAGAAATCTGTTGGCCCGAAGAAAACTTCGAAGGCAAAACATTAATGTTAATATACGCGTCAGCTCGAAAAAATTGATGCTTCAAACACATCGATGTTTTTTGTCGTCCCTGCCCTTGACCCCGCGCCGGCGGCAGACTTCAAAGAAATCATAGGTCAAACACGGGTGCGGGATTACAGCCAAAGATCTTGTCTCCGCAAAATAATCTATACCATGAATAAATATATCTGAAATTTGGAACTAATTTTCTGAATCTGCCAAGTATTCTGATAAATCTCTAAAGAAATTGTCGTCATGATATCTCGAACTTGTTGGTTCTCTGTAACAAAATTCAATACGCAATTCGTGGCCATCGTGTCCAAAACTGGCTGGTCTAAAGCAGTGAGTGACATGTAATCATATTGCTTTTACATGTTCCTTGTTAGTTAGAACATTTTTGTATGTTATTACCCCGAATGACATCCTCTTGTCCGTCTGTTAATCGCAGATTTTTAAATGCACTCGAAACCGTGCAATGTTTATTGTTTCAGAGCTCCCATGACTCCACAATGGCAAATATTATTATCGCGGCAAAAAGTATTATTCTTTCATGAAGAACATGAGGGTTCAGGGCAGGAATTTATAGCTAATTTACCTTTGAAAATATATTTTTATATATAGGAGCGAATATTTTGTCAACAAAACTCGAAAAAAACCTGTCTTTTCTGTATTCAAAATTCGACTAAAATATGGTTTAGGATAGAGATCACAGAATTATGAAAACGTGCACAAAATTCACTTCTCCCCATAGCTCGTCATACGCAGTTTTTAACTGTTTTTTGACGTAAATAAATAAATAAATAAATTCAAACGCATTCTCCCAGGTACAGTATACTCAGGCAGTCCTTGTATTCTTGGAAGTCCTCCTAGCTGATTTTGCTCAGGATAGCGAGTCCTAAGGTTCGAGTCCCAAAGGTGGCAGGATTTTCGACACAAGCTGACCAATTTGTACGAGATAGTCAGTACCATTCTGTAGCATCACTAATTTATCTATAGATGAGGTTACAATGTTTTCGTTAAGTTTCTACTTGTTTTCAGAAGTTTTTGTTCTTCGACATGAGCTTGAAGCACGAGAAACACAACTGCAGTTTTTAAATGTGGATGACTAAAACCCTTCATACTGCTTTATTGTCTAATCTATTTTTATAGAATACTGCGATGGGCAGAGAGTAAACGTGATTGAGTATTGAAAGAAAAACTGGTGCTCGCGAATTGTACTGATGGTAATTTTATATTTTTTACAGTTGGACAGCGGAAACAGATTGAAGTTTTAACGAATACTTACAATTAGACTCTCCGCTCATGAGTAAAATAGTCATAATTTTGTTTTGTCTGTTCTTAAATGAATTATACCATAATGGATCATTACGTACTGAAGCAGAGCAAGTGTTTTGCTTCCCAGCCTAGACCTTGGACTTCTTAGTAGGTCAAGCGTTATCTCTGGGAATGCCTTACCCGTAATTTACCACGAATAGTGTTTCTTGAGCTTCATTTCTTTATATAAGCGCCTAGATAATTTCTACAGATGTTTAGAAAATCAACCCAAACAAATCAATTGCCAAAGTATTTACTTTAAGGTATCCTGTCTTTCCTCACCCTTTGACTTTGGATTCTTCTATCATTCCTTGGTCTCCTCTGAACTCATCTATTCGTTATCTCGGCGTTCTGATGGACACAAGACTAAATTGGCACAGTCACATCTCGTCCAAAGTAATTGAAGCCAATAGAAGGTTAGCTATTTTACGTCCAATTCTTAACCGTAACTCTTCTCTAAAAATTCATTCCACTTTAACCATTTACAAATCTATTCTTCGGCCAATATTAACCTACGCATGTCCTGTTTGGATTTCAGCTGCCCCTAACCACATTAAACAAGTTACAAATCTTCCAAAACAAAATTTTAAGAATAACAGTAAATGCCCCCTGGTTTGTCAGCAATAAGACCCTCCACAACGATCTTACAATAGAACCAATTACTTCCTTTATTACAAAGCTGGCACATAATTTTTTCAATAATTTAAATCATGTACAAGGAGCAGTCACTTACGAAATAGGAATCGATCAGCCCCCACTCTCCCGCCTAAGAAACAGACTCCCATTCCATATTTTCCTTCAATATCTCTCTGATATTAGATAAGGTAGGAACATTTCTAGCAATTACCTGTCCCTATTTTCTTTTTAATCCTGTCATTGCTCTAACATAATTCCCTCGCATAACCTTGGTTGAAGGTACAACAAATGAAATCACTATCAGGGAGGTAACAAAACAGTTACCCCCTTCACAATTTTCTGATGCAAAGTTGCTCGGCCAATCAACTGAAGAGCCTCACGGCTGAACGTTGTACTGTCTTTAAATGTAAAAAAAATAAAATAAAAAAAAATATGTTTAGAATAACTGAAACAGTTTCATCTGCAGCGTCATCGACTGTAAATACTGATCAAGCATGCATTGGACGTGAGTACAATCGTTTTTAACACTTGCGAATTTGAAAGTCATTTCGTGATATTGTTATTTGCATTGAGATATTTGGCATGCCCATGGAATTTAATCTAAGTAATGTTAAAAGAAAGTAACAATCATTTACTAGCTTGAGCCGTGCGAACGTTTGTAAAGCATTGTTTTCAAAGTAAAACTAGTGGTTTTAAAATAGCACGTACTTTCTCGTCCGCATTTTCACGCAAATTACGCGGAAAATACTCAAATTTTCGAAAAATTCTACATGAAATTTATCTTTAAGAAACAGATCTCATTAAGGGGGAAAATCCCTCCCTTTAATATTATAGTTGCAGGAAGACTCCGAAAAAAGTTTAACTTTGACAATTTTCCAAAAATCAGGGTTTTCAACGTTCTCTTGATCGTCCTTCATACTATCCTACAAAAAGATAATAAAAACGATAGAGTCATTTTTTTTTAATTTTGAAAATATCTCAGGGGCTTCATGTAAAATACCCACGTACCCGCGACGTTTTGTCGTCATTCGATTTTTTGGTAACAATGACCCCCAAAACGATTGATTCTGACTTCACCACGTTTTAGAAGATTTTTTTCTTAATTAAGCAACTGGATTTATCCACTTTTTCGTTACAAGGGCCTTGAAATAAGAGTTTTTCTGCCAAAAACTCGCCGTTTTTTCGCGCAGCGTTACATAAAATTTCTCTCCACTCCGTAGCAAGAAAATAAAATAGCTTCTAGTAATTCCAACTTCAGACTGCGCCAAAAAGGTGCATTTTTCAAACTTAGTATACATCTGTACTGCTTGGATCTATAAGACGCGGAAAATCTTACTTAGACACTGTCTCTCTCTTTCCTCTCTCTCCCTCTCTCTCCCTCTTTTCTTCCTTTCTCTTCCTCTCTTTCTCTCTCTTCCTCTCTCTCCCCTTCTGTCTCACACACACAACACAAACATTACATGCACAACTCACAGTACACTACCCTATATTTCGGGAGAACTGGAGGAGATCTTAGAG
>JAHLJT010008504.1:0-17500 GCA_031308135.1 Acheta domesticus | reverse complement strand
CCGCAGCAGTACCCCAACAAAAGAGCCACGGACCGCGCGCGATCTTTTCTTTCTCCTCCTTGACCTCTCCTTTTCCCTTACACATATTTACATTTTTATGCACTGTACTACCATATCACACCACTGCATTTCTGAGAAGTGCAGTGATGAGAACTGCTGTGCAGTGAACTGCTATTGTGTGTAATATTAAGCAGTAATTTATTATTATTATTATTACTTATTATACTTTATTATTATTAATTATACTTTATTACTCCTCTACTTCTCAAGAAATGTCGGAGCATTCCTGCTGAAGACACAACCTGTCTGTACAAATATATGGAATTTCTGTGCTTCCTCCGGAAAAACCACTTTTGTGTAGACCTCAATTATTAATAATTTATTATAATAATAATAATAATTATTATTATTATTATTATTATTATTATTGATATTTCCAGTTTGTTCACAATTGCAGCCAATTTGTAATCAATTGGAATTGTATACACTCTGTATTCCTTACAAACCCTTCCCTAATTCTTGCGTAGATCGATTTTGTGATTTACTCATCTCAGTCCCACGTCTCCTGAGTGGTTTAACGCATTACTCCTGCGTCCAACGCGGCTTCGGTGCTGGGACAGATGTCTCACTCGCGGCTGGGCGGCGGGCGGCGGGTGGTGGGCGGTGGGCGGGAGGACGACACGCCGCGGCAGGGCGCCGGACCTCCCAGGCTCCTCTCAAGAGGGCGTTCTGCCCGGCGCGCCTCGCTCTCGCGTGTCCATTGTGGCGCGAGAGGGAGCGGGAGGGCGAGCGGTGGGGGGTCGCGGACAAAGATTTCTGTTTACCTTCGGCCCCTCCGCGGGTGGAAATTACCTAGGCGGAGGCGGGCAGCTGTGGTCGGCCGCAATTTTGGGGTGGCTGGATACTAGTCGAGCTCGTGCGCGGGATCTGCGTATTCGGTGACGACGTATAGGAGAGAAACGGAAAGTCTTAATGCCGTATAAAAATACTGACTTCATAGCTTTTAGACAGGCATCTTCATCCGAAACAATTGACGTTTACGTTTCGTGTAAGAAAGCACTCAAGAAAACCAAGAAACAAATTACAAATTCTTGTACAACAAATTTTTGGTCGAAAAGTTTAGCGATTCCTAGCTCGCACTGGGATACTCCATGTTTTCTGAAGGGCGATAGAACGCGAAAATGACTCTCTTCACACGTGTGTAATGCCTCTCTTCTCGTATTTCTTGCTCTCCTTTTAACAATCGTCGAACCTACTGTTATCTCGTGCCAGAGCCGATTTAACTGCTTGGGAGGCCCTTGGACCTACGTTAATTTGGAGGCTCCCTATTCTTACTTTCACCGATCTCCCCCTCCCCAATTTAAAGACGCGTTTTAAAAAATCTAAACTTCTCATCAATGAGTGACATTCTCGCATCAGTCAGCAACATTCCATATTACAAATGTTAGCCAATGATGCGCGACACATCACTCCGTTATGCCAACTTTTTGCGTATAGTTAATCATACATCACTTTTTTACTTTTGAAAAATTTAGTATTCAATATTTTTTAAGAAGTATTGGGGACCTGCGCCCATACGTTAACACGGACCTGTCTCATGCAAACTCTAGAAGAGAGTTTTTACATAGTGCCCTGTAGAACGAAATAGGTGAAAACAACTACGTCACCTGCATCGTGTGAAGTGTAATGACATTTTTCCAGAAAATTCGTTCTAAAGACAAAGATAAAAGGAATTTGTTGCCAACTGTGAAGGCTGAGTGTGATGCTAACCCTAAATTATCGTAAAGCCACCTTCTCTAAATTCGCATTTGTTCAATAACAGCTGCCCTCCATCATGATGTTGAATCTCGGGAATACAGTTCCTAGCATACACTGCCACCATATTTCGGGATAAATTCCATGTACTCTAATCAAGGGCCTCTATGATGGTTAACGGGAAGCTACTAGCTTCCCGTGGTGTGATCCCGTTCGTTTACCGGTCGAGAGGAAAATAGAGTTGTAATTTTCCGTAAAAACCATTCCAGTTTCTGTAGCTGTGTGACGATGAAAATCTTAGGCAAGCGGATCTTGCTAGTTATAGGGAAGGGAATATGTCATGTTCGGTACATGTCACTCTCATCCCCAAAATGGGAATTTAACTAAGCCCCAGGCACCGTTAGCTGGGCGGCAAAGTCAGACTACCGACCTAAAGTGCCATATACATATTCTAATCAACACTTGTATCGCGTTTCAACTCGAGTAACGTTATTTTTGTTGGGGTATCGTTTCCGATGAAATTCTACTGAACGTCGAAGTTCGCGCATGTGCGGAGATGCAGAAGTTGGTTCATCGTATACGATACGGTACCTGTTTAAAAACTGTCTCATATCGGGTGAGGTTATGTGCATAAAAACTGAGTATGCAGCATTTCACCACTCCTTGTTGATTACTGTTATGTTGTTAACGGGGATGATGATCAAGTCAATAGAGTTATCCTTTGTTCGCCAAATGTTAAGGAGAGACGAGATATTTGTGAGGAGGTGAGGATAGAAGAAAAACAACTTCCACTGTACTGTACACCTTAAATTGAACGAAACTGGAATACGCGTATGATGTTTTTTCTTGTCGCCTCTAGTACAATCGAAACAAAATTTCCGAAAGTCACATTTCTTACATCTTATTTCATTTAAAGAAATACTCAATAATTTAAAAAATATTAATACAAAAATCAATTATTCATAATATGAACAAACGACCTTACAAACTTATTTATGCCTGGTCGTTTGTTCAAACCTTGAAACAAATTTAACAGACAAAATATTACAGAATAATTATTTATCTCTGTCTCGTGTTTTTATGTTTGTCTAATCTTAAACTCGTATCAAATTGTCGATATCCATTGAAATAAAAAATGATTGAGCAGTCAGTTACGGCCGCCAAGACTTAAAAAGTTAATACTTATCCTATTGAATTCAAATACTTGAAAGTCATATGGTCGAACAAGAAGTTAATAAATTAATATTGTAAATAATACATTTCAAAGTGGTGATCGCGAAAATTAAAGATAATTTTTGTTTGTGATTGGAGAAGTGTTGTAGAGAAGGAAACAGGACACGAACGGGAATGGAAGGCGAAAGTTGGGAACCAGATAAACAACTTGTGGTTGTGTCTAGTCTTGGTTGCCGTCAAGGGCACTTCCTTTCTCCGTTCTTCATTATATGGCCTTCTGTATGCATCATTAGCTCTGTCGGTACTCAGCAATAGGCACTCGGCTTGCTGTCGTAAGGACTACAAGGCTAGGACTCTAACGAGTGAACTTGACACTTGAGTGGATGGAGAAGTCGTGGTTTATGAGTCGTGGTTCGTTGATTCTTTGTACACAAGAAACCTATTATGGATTATGTAAGGTCCACCTCTATTAATATACTAATATCACTGCACAGTAATGAAATAATAAGAATACGTTATTTTCTCAATGCCTTTCATGTTACTCTTTCACGAGTATAGCTACAATGATGTAGATGGTAAAGAGCAAACATATTTTGCATTCAGATTCAAATTCATACAAAACCATCACACATAAACACATCATTCAGGTATCAGATAGAACGAGAGAAGTTACAGAAAAGAGCGCTAGTGGATCAGAACGAAAATCTTGAAAATACGATCTATTTCAGATTTCAATACATTAAACATACAGTTATGCGTGGCAATTTGAATTCGACTTCATAACCTACGTTAGAGAACAACATACCGAACCCGTGTTTCTTATTTTAATCAACAAAACTCAAACAACCATTAGACATTCAACCACGATAATATCCGTAAATCTTGGGATTTGACTTCACATTTATTTATATTTTGATTATGAAGAAGAACCGAATAAAGAGTTTAAAAAATACGAGAATAAAACTGTTATTTTAAACTTCAAAATTTAAATTCGAGCAATCTCAATATTACCAATAGAGCGTGATCCAATAGGTCTCATTCTGCATTAACTATTGTAAAATTTTCCATCTATTCTACAATGAAAAATTTTCTTGTGAGGGGTTTCAAAATAGAGATGCAAAGTAAATAATATTTTCGTTGCGGCATCCTTCATCACAAAAGTTTTATTTTAAATTGAACTGTTAAAAAATGCAGTCGTATAATTCGAAGTATATTGTATCTTACCAAGCCAACACGCGTGTGCTTATACCAGGAAATGCGACTATTTACAGCTTATTGCCAAATCTGGTCAATTGAAAAATGCAGTCGTACAATGCAGTAGTACAATTTTCAGTACAAATACATTAGTACAAGTATCTTACCAAGTAAACGGGAACTTACAGGTTTTTGCAACATTGCCAAAGCTGGACTTTTTGAAAATGCTTAAAATGCAGTAACACAATTATCAGTACAAAATGCAGTACTTCAATTATTTTACTAAGTTAACTATAATAGAACATAAGGCTATTTGCAAATTATTGCCAAAACGGAAAGTACTAGCACATTTCGGCCCACACACTGCGAACCGAGGTGCTTTCCAACGCGCAAACCTACCGCAGCGGGGTCGATGGGAGACGTTGCGCTGTTAATGGCGTGTGAGCGGTTACTTCGCCCCGCGCACATCACACCTCGCCGTTTTCCCCTTTCACTCCCCTCCCTCCCTCCCTCTCTCCCTCCCACACTAACCTTCACCCTGCTCCTCCGCCTCCCCTGCGCCTCGCCCTGCGCATTAAAGAGAGGTCTCTCACCGTGGGATGAAAGCATAGATCATCAACCAGGCTTCTAATTAAATACAGGTTTCTTCCTCGCCTTCTGTGATGATGGTTGCTCGTAATTTCATTAACAGAAAATGACGAAGAGGAGGGTAATTAATCGTGTTGATTATAATGAGTTGCTTCCGAGGATCGCCGTCTGCGCAATGCAGGAGATGCAAAAAGAAAACAGGATGCCAATAATGAATGAGGTGGGTAGTTTACGTTCGTCGAAAGTTTGCAGCACATTCATAGGTAATATTGGCTTCTGGTTTCAATTGCATTTTTCAATATTTTCTCACGTTATTGCCTCTCCACTTTACGACGAATGCCTGTCTCTGCGTAAATTTCCAGATCTTCTTTAAAAACCTCTTCTCCTGACTACTTTTGAGAAGCCGATTTAGTTATAGTTGTTACCTAAAGATTACACGAAGTTCAGTACTTAGTGACATCCATGCACAATGCAGGATTCGAATCTGCGACTGAGTGAACAATCCTTTTTCTATTGCGTTGGGATACATATATTAATTACTAATTGAATTACCCTGAATGCATGTATTAGACAGGAAAAGGCATGGATTTTATCAACAGTGTATCCCTGTCCTGCGCCACACTGCTCAAACCCAAATTGCTCCTTCCCACCGTCGTCCGGTTGTGCTCCGCCTGGCCCCAACTCTATCATATTTACTACGATCACGGATTGCGGATACTCTTTTCATTCTCTCCCCTTATATTTATTCCTTTCCATTCAACGTGTTGTCCCGTGATAAAATGTCATGGTAACAACGAAAAAGTCATATGTAGCAAAATAAAGGAACACCTAAAACGTATAAGCAGCACAACAATGTAAGCTTCGATTTTGGTCTTTGTACAAATTTATGTGCAATTGTTATGCATACGTAATAATTTACACATCTTAAATGACGAGAATAAAGTACGTACGTTCTCGAAACGTTGCTAATGAAACTATCTGAAAAATATAATGACATGTGAAATCGCTGTTTTTCTGTATAGACTATTGTGAAAAATTATCAGAGACCATGTTTGTGTACTGAAATTTGTTATAATAATATGACAATCAAAATAGCAAGAAACACATTGGTACTCTCACTTTTGCTTCTACAACAGGGTAGGTGTAAACATGCATTGTTGTATTTCCATGGAAACCTATCCACTTAAAATTTTACTATAAGGGAAAGGAAAGGGTCATAGGAATAAGTTTAATGAAATACTGCGTAACCCCTGATTTTTCTCTTGTTTTGGTTACGTGTACGTTTTTGTACGTTACGTTTTTGTACGTTTCTCTTGTTTTGGTTACGTGGTATAAATTCAATAAGACCGAAAAAAACTAGATTTGAGTGAAAAAACATTCTTAAAACCTTTGAGAATAGAACTTTACAACGCATTGCCAGATGACATAAAACGATTAAAGTCGGTACACAAATTTAAGTTAAAAGTAAAATCTTTTCTGCTGCAAACTGTTTCTATACAATTAGAGACTATACTGATCGTGAAAAAGAAAAATAATGTTTATTGTAACAAAACAAACATATATAATGAATTAGTTTACGTTTGCATTGTATACATTTAAAAAAATATTTAATACGCCTGTAACAAGTAATGAACTTCAGCTTCGGGGTCAATGACCCCTATCTCGATCAAGTTTTTGTCCAGTTTCCCTGATCCATTGAGAAAATGCTGAGATGGCCCCTTGTTTTGCTTCTGGACGTAAATGTAGCTTCACTGTGCGCACGTTTTGTTGAGCACTCCTTTTGCTTGTAGTTCTTTTACCATTGAAATTAATTTTCTATAACTCGGGAACAAACATTTTTGAAATATTTTTATTTTTCTAAAATAATTATTTTCTAAATTCATTTTTTCGTTGATTTTTTTATTCTGACCCTCAAGAAAATGTGCGCAGATACATCTCTTTTCCCACACGTCATATACAGTTTTTACTGTTTTTTGACAAATAAATAAATAGAAAATAAAAATTGCCTACAAAATGTCCTACGTTTTTTCTGGCAAAACTCCAATTTTCAATGAAAGTCGCATTTAAATAAGTTTAGCTATTCCAGAGATAACCCCGGACATGGGAAAATTGTAAAAACAATTGAAGTGGTTTTTATATCTAAAAAAGCGCATGATATGCAACAGCAGCTACTTTAAAATCCCAGGCGCACACTAATTTTATTTTTATCGAAGAAGGTAGAAGATATCGATTTCCCGTTCTTCAATCTTCCTATCATATTCGTGAATTACAGAATCATATTTTATTCATGAAATAATTTTGTAACATGAATGGATTATTTCTCGACATCAACATTATGATTCTTTACGGTTACTAGTAGAATTGTAAAAAAATACTGAAAATAATTTTTCGTTTCAGTGATATATCTCTATATTGATTCTTCAGTTGATTCGTTGAAAACACAGATCTATTTGAAAGAATAAAAAAAATGTCTATGCGCATAAGCCAGGTCTACAGGAATGAAATAAAACGTGAAACAGAGGTTATCCTTAATTTAAACCATAACTATTCACTGAATACCTCTCTATTTCAAGTATCGAGACATCAGTACCAGGCATATGATTTATGAGAATTTGAAGAGGTAATGTAAATGACAGACATTTTCTTTAGTCAAAATAATTAAATGTAAGCGCATATCAAACGTAACTGACAATGTCAATATTCAATAAATAATCTATTTTTAGAGAGAAGTGCTTGAGAGTTCTTATTCCTAGAGGGCCTCGAGTTCTTTGTTCTAACAGAGGTTGGGAGTTACTCTTTCTAAGTAATATATGAAAAGGATATCTATTTAGTATTGTGGTTGAGATTGAGGAATATTATTGTGGTTGGGGTTTTGTTGAGTCGGGCAGCAAGGGACGGGATTAGGAGTTATAAGGAGAAGTATAGACGATGTGATTTTTCTTATTCCGATTGATGGACCAATGGAAAATGTTATTCAAGGCGTGTGTACTCCGTTCGCGACAGACATTGGAAACATAGTCACGTATTTGGAAACAACTTGGATCAGTACGAAAAAAATAATCATGTAAGTTAGTCTGTGTTTGTATATATTGAATGGCTCGAATACAAATTCAAGTTCAAATGATACCATTCTACCGACTTACGGTTTCGACCATGTTTGCGAAGCACCTTTCTGTTGCAGTTTGACCGAATCAATTTCTTGCAAGGTGCGTCAACTCCTATATTTATTAGTCCAGTAAGTGTAGCGAATATCAAATTCCTGGAGGTGACAATGTTCCTTACCCGCCGTAACTTGATATTTGGTGGCGACCTACTCGTGGACTCGCAGAATTTTCCCGTTTCCAGGTCTCTATCTCAGCGGGGCACCGCCCCAGCACGGATAGGTTCTAAGTCCTGGTGGTAGGTCCTGTGGTAGTGGAGTGCAATAATATATATGCGTGTAAGAGGAGGAGAGGAGAGGACAAATTGAGGAAGAAAACATCGTGCAAGAGGCTCGAGGTTGTTTCTTTGGGTTCTGCCTAATAATGATTAGGGAAAACATGGAAAATACCAATCAGAGCAGCCGGGCGTTGGAATTCTCCGCCAGACAGTGGATAAATTCACCTAGCTAGTGCAAAAAATCCGCCACCGTCGGGTCTGGAACCTTAGAACCTCCCGATCAACAACACATCCGAGGCAAAGGCTGATTATAAATGGTGGCAAAATGCCAGGTGCAGCCAAAGACCTGTGTCACATGAGCGTTGTGTTAACGCGCGTTGAGCAACGCGCGTCTTAGATTAACATTGCATCTTACGCATTACCGCCAAAGCGCTCGTGTGCCGTTTCGCATAAAATTCTAGGACGCGCGTTACTTACGCGCGTCATCCCAACGCTCGTGTGCATCTACCCAACGCTCGTGTGCACCCCAACTCTCCCAACGCTCGTGTGCACACGCCCACTACCGTTCGGCAGAATCGCTCGGCCGTTCGCACTCGAACTTCTCTTCGTCCGAACACGGATCCATTCCGAACGCCCGCCCGCTCCCCCGAGTCGAACGAGCTCCAGCGGGCCCGCAGCTCCTCCGCCCTGCCGCGTTCGCCAACTCGTTCGTGCCTTATGCGCCCGGGCTGGCGGCTCGGGTCGCGCCGGGGCCTCGTTTTCTTCTTTTACGCGCCCACAAATCACGCCGTCCCCCCACCCCCGCCCCCCGCGCGTCGTAATGCGGCCGCCGAGCACGTCGCTCGCCCGCCCGCACCTGCCCACGTACACGCGCACGCCGGTGCGGCGGTGGTGCGCCGCCGAGGGCACGAGGCGGATGTGGAGTACGCGGTCATGTTGAGGGGGGGAAGGGAATTTAAATTAGATTTACTTGGCTGTCGCATGCCAATACTGGGAGGGAGACTCAAGGAGAGGTGGCTCAAGGCATCAATTGATGTGACTGCACGGCCTCTGACCGGGAGGTCCTAGGTTCGAGTTCCGATGGTAGCAGGATTTTCGACACCAGCTGGGTCGAATTCGCAGCAGGCGAATGCAAATGGCAACAAACGGGCCACGGATCGCGGGCGATCTTTCCTTCCTCTTCCTTGTCGAATCCTCACCCCTTATTTTCACACATGTATATTAACATGCACTACTCTCCCATACATGGCGGGAGACCGGTCGAGAGCTTAGAGCCTGACCCGGCTGGGACGGTGCCCCTCTGGTGGGAGATACCTGGTTCATGAAAGTCTTCACAAGCCAATGTAGATCGGGGCCGGATCTTGCCAGCCAGCGGGGGAAGTCACCTACCGCAATGAAAACATGTAATACACCTACGGGATGCCGAGAACTCAGCAGTTGTCGCGCTCGGAATCACTAATCAATCAATAAATAAAAAAAAGAACCAATCGTAGTTTTCTACTTTTCCTCCAAGTGCTATTGTGTAGGGAGTAAAAGTATTAGAATCCCTCAACAGTACGATATGCAATTTTCGGTTCTTTATCCGTGTTTAAGGTTCTTTTGAATTATAATTTACCACACTCGTCGGAATGTAGGGCTATTAGCGCTTTTACAAATACTATTACGATTGGCATAGGTAAAAGGAGATACACGCTATTTTTGTACCCGAAAATCGGGATGTATAAATGTAAGGATATCTCACTTAAATCTGTCAGATTAAATTCTTTTCAGCTGAATCATGGTAAATGAGCCAATAGTAAGATCTAGTTGTGCCATTCTGGAGACCATTAATAGTCTATATTTTAATTTGGGGTACTTTAAAAGAAAGCCTTGTGACATTTTCAAAATTCTTTCGAAAATAACTAGAAATTATTTTTTTATTTTCGTCTCAAATATGACACACAGGGTATAAATATGGTAGAGTTCCAACTTTCAATAAATACTCTGAATTTTTTTAAAAAATGCATAACTTCAAATTTATTTTTAAAGCTGACCTACACCATTCACATTAGTGTTGAATCAGTGACACAGGTTTCGGAGACAGATAGGGATTCGTTTACGTCCTCAGTGAGTCGGATCTCGAAGCCCCAGAACCACTCACTCAGTTCTCGCTCTGCAGAGGACGAACATGGTGCCAGACACGGCCAGAACACTTTTTTTCGTCAACGTTTATTTTCAAACTTGTGATGCGGAGCAAAGCGAATAAAGGTGCTTCAGTGTGACAAGTTTTGAAAGATATAAGATAATGTGTTCAAAGCAACTTAAATGTTTAAGAGTGTTCAAAACAACCTGTAAAAAATTAAGCACGATTAACTTAATAAACCAAAGTTCTATACTCCATTTTACTTTCTTTACCACTACAAGCTATGGAAACCTTACCCCAGTTAGGCTAATGTCAAGTCAATATTGCACAATTAGATTCAGAGATTTCTTTCTGAATGTAATATATCCCTCATTTTTAAATCTTTGAATGATGTCACACACGAAAATGCGAGTAATTGAGTAATAACCCTAAGAGAAGGAAACATTTTTAAATGCCGCGCATTCTCACTTGCTCCAATTGCTATTCAACGTAGTTTTTCTTCACCTAAATTATTCCTTACTTTCTCCTCTTCTTTTCCTTATTGTTAGGATATTTCCGACTTTGAGGCCTCAACTTTAACCTTTTTCTAAGATATTTTCCATCTGGCTATATTTCAGGTGTCGTGTTCATGCACGACCGAGTGAAAATGGGCGGACAACTCTACCATGGAGCGGTTGAGCAATGAAACGGATGTGGCATTTCCCACAGCTCAGTAAAAACGATGATGAGCAAATATAAATGAGCGATTGGTGAACAGGAGCATTCACATTATGATGAAATATTGTTGTTAAGATGGGGTTATAAGGAGGAATGAAAATTTCAAAGAAATTTTCAATGAAAATTTTCAATCAAGAAAGAAAGGCTTTAGCAGAGGCACAGTGAGTTTTCACGGAAATTAATTTTCTGAAAACACATCGACATTCTTCTCAAAATTTGCATGTTTTTGAGAAAAATAGGTGTGCTACAACAGAACATATCTTCTCGCAGTATTGGAAACAGTTACATAACATTGAAATATAACCATTACTGCCAACTAACGACGCAGCTGTAATTTGAAAATGTCCAATTCCATTTTTTGAATACCGCAATCAACGATCAAAACTTCCCCAAGTAAAAGAAGTGTAATTGTTCGTTCTAAGTTAAATCTATTACTTTCGTTGAATACATTTCCTTTCATAAAAAGATTATCTATATCGTACGATTATCACTACCAGCAGAATGAGAACAATTCGTAGAATTTGGAACCGCCGGATTTTACAAATTCGATTTTTTTGCGATTTTCGAAAATACAGAGAGTTTGCCCAAAATGAGACCAACCCCACTTTCTTTACAGTTCTCTGCTATACACAAGGAAAACAAGAAAAATTTGAAGCCGTTTATGTAAAAAGATAATAGTTTAAAATTTAAAAATTGCCTATGGTTCACGCAAACGTATGCAAAATATGTTCAAATTTTCGAAACGTTGAACATGATTTTATTTGAAGATCTGTTCTTGCTAAACATTTAATAAAACAATTATATCTTCATCATTGTAGTTGAGGATGACGCTCTTGTTTCCTTATCCCCATTTCGTTCTATCGGAGGAAAAAATGCATGCACGGATGTTATTTAAAATTATTAATTGAAAAAATAATGCTATTTATTTGCTGGACGTATTTACTATTTCGTAATAAAAACAACGAATAATATTATTTCCAGAATAACATGCTAGCATATAATCATAACTATACATAGGTGTCAATTTTACCAGCATGAGAAAGTTTGAAGCAGGTCTACCAACTCGCAATCGACAAATACGTCAGATTATCATTGAGAATCCACAACATAATCTTATACAACGGAAATAGACAATTTTTTAAAAATTTTTCTTGTAATTCAGACGTGTAACGTGGGATCTGCTTGCGGCATTTCTGACCCCAACCGCTTAAAAATCAAATTAATTTCAACCAACACAACTTACAAAACTGAAATTTACAATATATGTAAAACTGGAAATAAATAACGTATCTAAAAGGAGAAGTTCAAGGGAATAATTATCAATGTTGCAAAAAAATTATTTGCGCCTGGGGGCAGAAATGATCTCAAACGGAGTCGGTTACAAAAAAATTTGGAGACATTTTTGAGAAAATTTGAACATGTTGAGGCTTCTTGTAAAGTTTACAAAACTTTCTCCATAATGCGTAAGCAGCGGCGAGAATTTTAAAATGTTAATGGATTTTATATTTTCTAACATCTGAAAATGTTCATGTCATATAGGATAGTATCATGCGTTTCGGCACAACTCGTAGTGCAGGTTGCATAGTGTATCTGATCTTTAATCCACATCAACCTGCGAATTCATGTCTTTCCTCCCTATACAGGATGTCCAGGGAGGAAAAAAACGAAATTTTGAAAATACGCTCTTCAGTCAATTTTAAGCACATTTTGTGTAATAAACTCTTTCGACATTGCGCATGGCTGACCCTCAATAAAACTCCAAATTTGGTTTGAAAAAATAGTTTCTATGCAAAGTTTTAATTTCAGAAACATACAAACACCTCCAGAAACATGTTAATTATTTATTTACAAAAAGAAATAAATATATTTATTTACAAGAAATAACTCAGAAATAAAAAAGAACAATAGAGGGGCCATCCATAAATTACGTAATGCAACTTTCGAGTATTTTCAATCCCCCCTCCCCCTTGTAACACATTTCCCTATCTCTAGGTACGTAGCGAAACGCTCCCTCAGACCCCCTCCCCCTTAGTGTTACTTTATTTATGGATGACCTCTAATTGTGTAAATTGGTGCTTTTTATTTCTGTGTAATTTTTCTCTGTGAACAAATATATTCATTTTTTTGTAAACAATAATAAATTTACATATTTCTCGAATGTTTATATGTATCTGAAAAGTAAATTTTTGCATAGAAAGATTTATTTCAAAACAACTTTTGAGTGTTTATTGCAGCTCAGCCATTAGAAATCCAGAAACATGCTTAAAATTGACTAAAGAACTAATTTTCGAAGTTTCGTTGTTTCCTCACTGAGCATCCTAAATAACAGTATTAAAAGTGTCTAAGGT
The DNA here is from genome assembly GCA_031308135.1 of Acheta domesticus. NCBI lineage: Eukaryota > Metazoa > Arthropoda > Insecta > Orthoptera > Gryllidae > Acheta > Acheta domesticus. Next base: position 4,225 of record JAHLJT010008504.1, on the reverse strand, counting down.
TCTTTGAGTTATAACTTCGCACCCACGTCAAAATTAGAGCATTATTGTTGTTCCAAAGAAAGTTTGTTAAAATTGGTAGGTGCGAGGAGACACAATTTTGCAATTGAAATTTTGAACCCGAAAATATGGATTATATGGATGGATGTCCGGGCCGGGTAAATCATTGGAATTCATTTCTCTGCCATACTAGAAGGTTTAGAACTGAAACTGGGTAAATATGTCAAAAATATGATTTAGTTGTGCCTTTCCAGAGGTCTTAAAGATATTTTAATTTTTGGGGGTACTTAACATGAATCTCTTATATGTTTTCATAATTTCCCAGATATTGACTCCACATTTTTTTCTTTAAATGTTTTGCTCGAATATAAGCAAGAACATTTATAATTATGGTTTAGTTTCAGATTTTCATTAAAATATCTACAATTTTGAAGATTGCAAAACTTTAATTTTATTTTCGAACCTGTACTACACTTCCAATACTAAATACACTATAATAGAGATATTTATTTCATACAGATATTTCTTACAGATATTTCTTTTTCAATCCATTCTATTGCAAATTGCAATAGCAAATTGCAAGTGCAAATTGTTCCTTATAAACGACGCAAAACCATAACATTCCTAAGCGTATTTTACGTACAATATGAAATTTCTTTGCAGATGCCATAACATCGTCTCTGTTCCACCGACCGCCGCGCTGCACCGGAAACCCACGAACCGACCGCTGGCTGGCGCGCCGAAGCGGACGCCCTCTCGCGGCCCGGGCCAGGGCCTTTTAACTTCCATGTACCGTGGTGGAGACCATTACAGTAGCGCGCTCTCCTCTACCACCTTGTTAAACCAACTAAAATTCGAACTGCTGCCTAAGATACTTCAAACGTATTTGACGGCTTCGTAGGTTCGGGAGACGCAAGCAGGCGCGTAATATTACAAAAAATATCATCGATGTTCGCGCTTTCTTCAGAGGTTTCTTACATATATATATATATATATATATATATATATATATATATATATATATATATATATTGAATAATTGAACATTTAGAAGACACTTTTCGCATTTCTCACAAATTAGCCAATGTTTACGTGCGGAAGCTGGGGAACCTAACCTGCAGCTGCACCAGGCGACCCTAGCGCCTCCTATTGCGCCTCCTATCCTCCTTTGTAGCACCTTCGAGCTTTGTCTCCAGTTTTGATGGAGCCCATGGACCGGGTGGCGCGGCGCCGCGCGGCCAAGAACGTTCGAAGTATCATTGGAAGCAGTTCGAATTTTAGAAGCTGTTAGAGGAGAGAGAGCGCGACACTGTAATGGTCTCCACCACGGCACATGGAAGTTAAAAGGCCCTGGCCCGGGCCGCGAGAGGGCGTCCGGTTCGGCGCGCCAGCCAGCGGTCGGTCCGTGGGTTCCGGTGCGGCGCGACGGTCGCTTCTTGTTTCGCCCCGGGAGGCCTCGCGCCGCGAGCGCGGGGCTGGCAGGCGCTTCGGCGCGGCGCGCAGCACGCCGTCGCTCAAACGCGCAGCGCCGTGCGCAGATGCGCTGCCCGCGACCGCCCGCCGACATGCGATTCCGCGCGCATGCGCGCATCGCGCCACCGCGAGCGCCTCGGCGTTTAGGAAGAGTTCTTTTCTTTTACATTAAACAGAGTTTATTTTGTTGTTGTTTAATGAGACAGAATTTATTTTTTAATTTTTTAATTAACAGAAAGTAATATTATTTTAATTTTTTCAATTTTTTACTTTCTCTTCGACAATATGCCCCTCTGAGCATTGAAACTTTGAAACAACAATATGCCCTTCAGAGCTTTGAGAGAACATAAGGACAGTCGTTATGGACGTTAACAATAACCTAAGAGGATTTATGAAGACAAAATTTAAGAATTAGAAAAATGTTATAAAGAATAAGAAGGTTGGAAAAGAAGTAAGAGAAAATAAAATTTATGAGTACATATCACAATAAATTTGTGTACTGGAAATAAACTAAGGTGCATGTAGAATTTTTCAATTTGTTTTGAACAATTTGAAGTTTTTGTATATTTCATTTAACTGCGTTTGACCACATTGGACGAGCATATTTTAAAGTAGGCCTAATAACTAAAGTGTACGTTTGCGTTGGGGAGGATAAGGGGCGATACGTTTGCGAAAAGAAGATGTGGGTTGCCAGAAACGTTTTCAGAAAATATAGGGGGAGGGGATAATTTGAATAAAAATGATACATTCTCTTTATTATTTTAAACAGCCAAATGTTGAGATTTGCGTTTGCATAAAATTGAATAAATTTTGTACACATTCGTTTAAATCTTCAAATAAAATTATCTGTGTGTATTAGGGCCAGCAGTAATCAGGAGTTCGTTAAAGTAGGACATGCATGAAAGGCATTCATGAAACACACTTTTAGCTTACGTTTGCATTGCTGTGCACATGCAGAAAGACCCGAATTGAGAATATTGCGAATAGTTACCAAACTAAGACGACGACTGCATAAACATGAGCAATAGCCAGGACTGATATCAGAGTTAAGTCAGCTCTAATCGAGATTAAAACTTGCCGTAATAAAAACTGAAAGCTCTTCTAACACTTGTGCACTCATACAATAAATTTTTTTGTTATTGTATAAGATATTTTTAGTTCTGTGTAGTTTTTCTGTTCACTATTTCCATTTTTAATTAGTGCATCATGAATATAAATAGTGAACAGTTCACTCAAATATTGAACGTCTCTCAACTCTAAAGAAAAGTTGGAGTAGAAATGTTTGGAAACCAATGGTATCAGTGAGCTAAAATTAAAAAAATGCATATTTTTGTTTAATACACAATTTTATCTTTATCTTTAATATGATGGGTAATATTATTATCAGGAATTTATACCTGTGGCGTGGTGCAAGAATCGCCCATGTCAATATTCAAAGATATTTAGAATGGATAGCTTTCTTACACGATCCAAAAGACAAAACAATTGTAGGCAAATGTAAATGAATGTGAAATTAGAAGATAGGATCGACTTTTTGACTTTGGTTTTTCTTGCACTGAAAGAACGAGATTAAAGGCACACATTGGCCATGCAATCTGAAAAAAACTAAAAGAAGAACGACATTGGCCCTACTTGCACCAAGCCACATATGCGTATGATATAACGTGTATATATGTAATATGAATATGCACATGGATTATAAATATTAAAAATATGGAGTAATATATACACTAACAGTTAAAAAAATTAAATGAGTGAAAATAATGAACTATAATCAAATATTTAAGTCACATAAATAAAACAGCCAAAGATAATACTTTTAATATTAGCTCTATGGCAAAATTTAATCATAATCTAAAATGGACTCAACATTATTTTGTAGCTGAAAGTAAGTTTCTTAATCCTTTTCTCATAATTCCCCATTTATAGAGCAGCGGATTACAAAATTGTTTCAAGGTCTGTCAACAACCGTCTATTCAAATATGTAACGGCACTTTTTATCTCGCAAAATTGTTTTGAACTGGTCAAAATGCAGGTCAACCTGAGAAGTATTCATAGTAATGGAGTTCATTCTGAACCTTGTAATATATTGTATTAAATTCCGATCTACTTCTAAACCATATTTTCAACTGAAAATTGCGCTAAATTGGGCAGATATGAGTAATAAAATATATTTCAGATCACTTCGAAAAGCATAATTCGTAAACATTACGCAAGTTCCTAACTAATAAACAAATATTTCATTTCGTCCAAATCTTAGCCCTGAATATTACCATTACTCTTACTATTATTATTATTATTATTATTATTATTATTATTATTATTATTATTATTATTGTGAAAAATGATGTTTGACTGTTCAACGTACCGGCTTCCCCGGCCGGGACTCGAACCCGGATCTCCTGATGTACTTCCAGTTGCTCTCCCGCCGTTGTATGCGAAACGACGAAAAACGCATTCCACGTAATCGTTAAACTTCCAAATCTTGCAATGTGGTAAAATGTAAAGTTATATTAATTACGGAAGAAGTAGTATCCCATGACCTGACTTCGTCTTTAGTGAGATTTAGCTTAAATACGTGAAAGATGGAGATTTGTGAGAATATTAGGGACACTCAGATATGGAAAATAGTTCATAAAATATCATATACCTTCGAAATGTCGATTAATTGTCTTAATATTGGATTATCTGAGTAATTTTATACTTATTACAGGAAATTCACTTAGGCCTCGATAGGATGTACTACTATTACGAT
>JAHLJT010008502.1:0-11596 GCA_031308135.1 Acheta domesticus | reverse complement strand
AATATCCCTAAAACGATGATCCCTTCAAGGTTCATCTCTTCCAAATGAAACATCCGTCAGTGGTGAAAATTCATCTGGCCATGAGTCACACGATAAGGACATGATGCGAAACCTCCTCCGACGCGAGATAGAACGAGTTCGTCTACTTCCATTCGAATCTCGTGCACCGTTGAGGAGAATTTACGAAAATGCCAAAGCTAAGAGAGTGATAGAAACAGCGAATTCTGTCTTAAATGAGGTGGTACAGACCTCAAGTAGAGATCTAGATATTACTGAAATCAATCACATCGTGTATGCAACTGGATATCTAGTATCTCAGATAATCTTGGGGCCAGCCAAGAACACCGACGGCCGACAGCCAGACAGAGTAAACAGCTCTGTACCCCCATGGATGAAAAGAATTATGAAACGGATAGCCGACACACGGCGTGAAATATCACTCTTAGCCGAGGCATCTTCTAAATCAAACCACACCTCTAAAGTTCAACGAAAAATACTCCATGTTGAACAAAAATACCAAATTGAAAATGACACAACAGGCTAATGGTAGTTGAGAAGCTAAAAGAGAAAATTCAAGCATGGGCTCAACGAATAAGACGGTACAAACGTAGAATAGATTTCCGTGTACAGAACCGGTTGTTTGAAACAGACGCGAAGAGATTCTATCGCAGTCTGACTCAAAAACCGAATGGCAATGCTGCCCCTCCTTCAAAAGATGACGTCGAAACATTTTGGGCAGGAATCTGGGAGGAAAGCAGATCCTACAACAAAGACGCATCTTGGCTTCAATCTGAAGTTGATGCTGCCAATGAACTTGTGGAAACAGTGGAAGATGTTCACCAATTCTCGAAAGAGGACCTCTTCCAAGCAATTAAGAACATGGGAAACTGGAAATCCCCTGGGATTGATAAGATCCAGATTTATTGGATTAAGAAATTAACAGCAATACATTCTCATCTAGCAAAGGCTGTTAATAAAATTTTAGAAAACCCAAAGGAACTCCCGGAATGGCTCACACGCGGCATCACGTATTTGCTACCCAAAGGGGAGACAGCTCTTTGGCGAAGAACTACAGGCCAATTACTTGTCTGCCAGTAATGTACAAAGTTATAACTGCAGCCATAGCTGACAAAATGTATAGACACCTAGAGAAGAACCATCTGTTGCCAGTTGAACAGAAAGGATGTCGTAAAGGTTCCTATGGCTGTAAGGAAATCTTGCTACTGAATAAAATCATTTTGAATGATGTAAAGAAACGAAAACGTAATTTGAGCATGGCTTGGATTGACTACCAAAGGCCTTTGATAGTGTACCACACGATTGGATTTTGAAGACCCTGGAGATCTATCGATTTCATCCTAGACTTGTTGAGTTTTGCAAGGCTAGTATGAAGTCGTGGAGTACCAGGTTACTAATCCACAGCGGAAAGGAAGCAGTAGAAACCAGAAGTATTCAGATTAACAGGGGTATTTTTCAAGGACATTCACTATCCCCTCTGCTGTTTTGCATTAGTTTTGATTCCCTCTATCAAGACAGCTGTCGCACACTGATATTTGGTTTACAAGCTCCATGGTGATGAAAAGGCCGTATCCATTTATTTTACCTGGATGATCTTAAAGTTTTTGCTAAGAATGAAGCGATTCTCTCCCAAATGCTGTCTGTCATCAATGAATTTAGCAATGACATCTGCATGAAGTTGGTCTTGACAAGCTGCTGCAAAAGCCAACTTAAAAAGAGGCAAAGGACCACGTCCGAGAACATTGAAGTTGATAGACACACTGTGATTCAAGATCTTGAGCCAGGTAAAACTTACAAGTATCTGGGCATTGAAGAATGTGAGACCATCTTGAAGCGACACAATGAAGAGAGAATTCGCAGGGAGTATTGTAGACGAGTGAGACTTGTCTCTGCAGGGTCCGCTCTGAACTCAAGGAATAAAATATCAGCAATAGGTAGTTTGGCGTGCTGTAGCCGAATACAGTTTCGGACTAGTAGACTGGACTGAACAGGAAATTCGCATCATGGATCGAAAAACCAGAAAATTGCTTACAATGCCATCATGTTGGCCCACCCCCCGAGCTGATGTACATAGACTTTATGTGTCACGTAAGGAAGGAGGAAGAGGCCTCAGACAAATTGAAGCCTACCTGGCACAATGCCATAACCGGGATGGGAAAGTATGTAGTCAGCCATCAAGATTGACCCACTATGAGGCAGGTCATGAAATCTGACCGAAGAATGGGAAACAGAGGCATTGTAAGTGTAGCAAGAATGCATTGCGACAAGACTATGCAAGACAACAGAATGACAGAGACACTGAACTTCTGATGCTACTTAACATGAAATTTGAGACACGAAATGTTAAAGAAATCGTGGATGAGACAAACCACTCCACGGACCAATATCTAAAAAGAATGGACAAGGTGCAGATCAATAAAGATCAATCATTTATGTGGCTTAAAAGAGGAAGAATGAAGCCAGAATCGGAAGCACTTGTAATAGCTGCCCAAGATCAGGCTTTGAGAACACGACATTATGATAAAGCGGTTCTCAAAATTTCCCAAGATGATAAATGCTGCATTTGTCAGGAACACGTAGAAACCATCGATCATATTGTCTCAGCTTGTCCAATCCTTGCAAAGACCGAATACTTGGAAAAGACACGACAGGGTGTGTAGCTACCTCCCACTGGCAGATCTGTACCGCCCTCGAAGTTCCGAACACAAGCCCCAAGTGGTACGAACACTCACCGAACCGATGACGTCTATTGGATTGTTGTACGATATTGTACGACCAACAAATTCAAAACTGATCGAACGATAGCAGCAAACAAACCGGATATAGTCATCCGGGATTTGGAGATCAAATCGTGTTTACTTGTGGATGTTGCTGTACCTTGCGATCAAAATGTTACCAAGGAGGCAGAGAAAAACGTCTAAATTACAGGAGTTTGGAAATCGAGGATCAGCCGAATGTGGGGCGTATAAAGCACAGGTCGTACCGATAGTTTTATCGGAGCTCTGGGATTGGTCCGCCAAAATTTGTGTAAGAACTTGTTCTAAACTCCCAGGTAATCCCAAACGCCTGGGATAAGTGCAAGAATAGCTTTATTTGGAACCGGCCACACATTTGGCGCTAAAGGTATTGTGAGGCACTGAATAGTCACCGGATCTGCCTCCTTAGGTAGCTGGTTGCAAACCTGGAGTAGAATTTTATTATTCAGCCGACTCATAAGATCTTTAGGTCGTGATGTAATGGAAAATAATAATATATAATAATACTAATAATAATAATAATAAATAATAATAATAATCATAATAAATTGTTTGTTTTCTTTGATCTCTCTCTTCGGAATATTCGAGTATGTCAAAACATTAATTACGTTGTGTTTACAATATGTTCCTGACTCAGCTTATCCAAAAATTAACCTCGTGCTTCCCCTCTGAATACGCATGAACAAAAAACAGCAATTAAGTGTTCATGGGCTGACTTCTAAAAAACTTTTCTATTTTACAACAATTACCCTGATTGACGAGACAAACAAAAACAAAAACCTATATTAAATGATCATGATATCGCGGCTCACTACTATAAAGCATTCTTTCTTACAACAATTATTTGATTAAGGAGACAAATCACACGAATTATTAGACGTAACTTTATTGGTAATGAGCCGAAAGTTCACAATCGCTTAATCGAGGTATAATAATAATAATAATAATAATAATAATAATAATAATAATAATTTATTAAGTCACATATACAATTACAATCGGTATGACGAGTCAAAGTGATGTTTTGGGTGGAGAGAGTGAAGTTACATTACTGTCCAGAAGCAAAACAAGGGGCCATCTCAGCATTTGCTCAAACGACCAGGGAAACTGGACAAAAACCTGATCGAGATGGGTCATTAGCCTAGGAATTATCCTACTACAATAAGTCAATAGCCTACTGCAATACTTGTTACAGCTAGATTAAGATATTATACAGTATATATTATTTTTAATAGCAAAATAATTTAACATTTCCAGATTGTAATGTTTAATGTGAAAGTAAAATTCACTTGTTTATGTAATTTTACTGCTACTAATAATAACAATCATGATTATAATACTATTACTAATAATAATAACAACATATATTGAGTCACTTATACAATTTTAATTGTGGATGACTAGTCAGACATGATATATGCAGGTGCACATGTCAATAATAATAATAATAATAATAATAATAATAATAATAATAGTAATAATAGTATTAATAATGGGATAAGTATTTTGGTTTATATGTGGTTAAGGGAAGTAGGGTTGTGATTTGTGTATTCATTCACAATATAGAACATGGTGTTAAGCAGGAAAGCTTTCAATTTACTTTTGAATGTATGTATTGTGTTTAAGTCTTTAATATCATGGCCTAGCTTGTTGTAAAGTGTAATGCCCTCTATTAGAGTACTTTTTTGATAAAGTGTAGTTTCAGAGTGGGGAACATGTAAGTTATCCTTTTGACGAGTGTTGTAGTTGTGGTACATCAGAATTTAGAGTAAAAGTGTCTTTGTTTTCCATGAGAATCTTTTTTGTGAATACCACTACTTCAAATATGTACATGCATGGTAGAGGAAGAATCCTTAGTTTATTGAACAGGGGTTTGCAAGACTCCAGCTTATGAGTGCTGGTCATTGTTCGCAGTATTCTTTTTTGGATAATAAATGTGCGAGTGCTTTCAGGGGCATTTCTCCAGAAAATTATTCCGTATTTTAGGTGTGAGTGCACATTTGCAAAATACATTGTCCTAAGTGTCTCAATGTTGGAGTTCGACCTGAGGGTGTATAGTGCATAGCAAGATTTGGTGAGCTTCTTGTTAAGATTTGAGATGTGAACATTCCATTTTAGGTTTTCTTGGATTGTTAGACCTAGGAAGGTGGTTTCATGAGTTATCGTTACAGGGTTATTATTTATGAATAACTGCTGTGGGAATTTTTCTTTGGTTCGAGGATTCATAAAATTTAGAGAGGACTGTTTTTGCTGGTGTTTATGATGAGATTGTTGTCTTGAAACCATTTTACTAAGACATGCAGAGTTTTCCGAGTTCTTTTTCTAATGATTGTAGGGTTTTTTGCTTTGATGATTATGTTTGTGTCATCTGCAAACAAAATTATTTTGTATTTTAATATTTTTCTTTTCTGCCTATATTACGTATTATATATTATAAGTTGGTCCATCATTCATAAGACAGAAATCATTTAATCAGCTTTATAAACAAATTTTTTTCACAACGTTTCGGAAAACATATGGAAACATATGATGGAAACCATATGTTTCCGAAACGTTGTGAAAAAAATTTGTATATAAAGCTGATTAAATGATTTCTGTCTTATGAATGATGGACCAACTTATAATATATAAAATTATTTTGTTGTTCCTTAAAGCCAAAGGCATGTCATTTATGTATATAAGGAATAGAATTGGCCCAAGGATGGATCCTTGTGGGACTCCACAATTTATCATCTGAGGGCAGGAGTAGTATGAGGAGGTATTTATTTTTGTTGTTTTTTCCTCATTAAAAAAAGATACAAAAAACTTGTTGGTAATACAGAGCAATATAATAATCGCTCTATAAAGATTTTTGTTTGTTTTTTATTCTGATAAGAGATTGTTAAAAACAGCTTTAATCTTGTACGCAAAGAACATGATCACTTTATAGAGGTTTTTTGTTTGTGTCTTTTGTCTTCCTATAGAAGAATTTGTTAAAGAAAAAGGTTTTTAGTGTTGAGCCTAAAAATCATGATCGCTTAATATAAGTTTAGTTTGTGTATATTGTCTTCTTAAAAAAGTAATATTTTAAAGAAAGCACTATTTAGTCGTGAGCAGAAATGATTGCTTAATTGAGGTTTTTGTTTTTGTGTGTTTTGTCCCCTTAATAAAATAACTTCTGAAAAATATGAAGCTTATTATTCCTTAAACTTCAATATCATTGTTGCCATGTACGTTTTTATTAGTTGCTTTGTGTCCTTAATACAAGAACTTGTTATGAAAAGGAAGCTTCTAAGTCTTAATTCGTTTTTTCCGCTTAGTTCATTTTCCTGGCGTTTACTACGCCACCACGGCTGTGGCCAAGGCATGGAGGAATATACTGTTACGAGACGCTCTTTATACTCTTTGCTCGGCTGTGAAATTGTGTTCAGAACTGATTGTGTTCCGGCAGTGTTCCGGGCCGGTTGTCATCAAGGGACTGTGAAAGTTGTGAAACTAAAACATTCTTAACTTGTGTTGAACCAGGCTTCTATGAATTTTCTTCATAACATGGAACAAACAGAAATATTGTTCGAAAGTGTGGTTAAAGTGGAAGACGTAAGTTTTGTGTTTGTGGATTAAAATATTCGAATTTGTAGTTATAGTTAAATCTTGTATCATTTTCCAAGATAAAAGTATTTTATCAAGGAGTATAAGTTAACTTCTTTTTTAAGGTTTACAAATTTAAGATAATAATAATAATAGAAACTATGAATCATTATTAGCTACATAATAACTATTAGACATTTTTATAAAGAGCGTTATTAGCTCTCACAATCAACATGTAAGTAATTATTCTACAGATTAGAAGTAACGCTACTATCTTGTCCATATAATGGTACATCCATACTTGAAAAATGATGAATAATAGATTTAAGAGTAGATGTGGGTACCATGTGTGTGTGTACTAAAATGTCTGCCTCTCTTGTAGGTTAAACAGGAACCTGATGACGATCTTGAAGAAGAGGAAGCATACAATTTCACAGTGAGTTGATAGTTTATTCTCATTACAGTTACTGAATATAAGAAGTTGAGGTTGAAGTTAATTTTGTTTTCAGACATTAGGGATTTTTGGGGAAGACGTGAATGAATTTTGGTGTTTTTTTGTGTATTTAATAAGAGTAAATAGTGCAAGTTGTTATACTAAATAATAATAGTTTTTGCACAATGTCAGTTAGTTTTCACAAAATTTTGTGAGTGATTGGTCAATCATGTGTTGTCGCGAACAAAATCTGGTCAACCTGGTCAAATCTGGTCAGTCTGGTCTGGTTTATGTTTTGTAGAGATTTCAATCTTTGGAAATATATGTTTCATGTAAAAATAGGTTAAAAATGCATAATTGTTCCCTGCATGTTTTGCTAGTTTTTTCGAAAAATTGATGCATAATGCATATTTGGACATTTGTTTTAATTAATGCTGTAGATTTAGACCAGCATATTTAAGTACTTTCTTATTATTTCTCTGCATGATTTGTGAATATTACAGTTGACGCATATTTTGTATAAATAGTTTATTGATCTTAGATCCTAATAGCATGCAGTTCTCTTGGGTGCTTATTGTTATTCTTCACATTTTAACTTTCCTGTACATTCCATGGATTTGCGATGCAAGTACAACTGCAGTGAGCAATGGTCGTGAAACGAATTATCATCGCAACGCAAATTATGTCGCAAAGGATACGAAGATACAGGAAGCCAAAACTCGATATCCTTTGATTACTGACAATGGGAATGGAAAATAGTAAAGAGCATTGTGTTCATACACAAGTATCTTAATTGTGAAGTTAACTTTAAAATGGTGTTATCTAAAGCTTTGTGGGCAATCCTTGTCAAACAAAGAATTGGAAAAAACTATTTCTGGAGGACAGATGGAAATGTAATTTATTGCAATTGCTGTACAAAAGTAAGTAGGACTATACTTTAAAATTGATCAATTAAAAACTGTATCTACTAGTTAAAATATATCTACAGATTAAATCTAAAGTTGCACCAGAAATTACATAATTTGAAATACTGAAACTCAGAAAAGGGTAAACCAGTGTCAATAAAATAGATATGAAACAAAATTTTAACTGTTATATGAAGTGAAAATAATTATTTTTGAAATACTATAATAATTTTTTAGCAGTTTTGTGATTTTTCTGAGGTTCAAGGAATTGTTTTGTAAAAACTGTTTGGTGCATTGGTTGTAAATAATTATTGTATGTGGTAATATCCGTATTCTTTCCAAACATTGTTGTCAAGTTTCAGAATTTTACCTCTATTATTTTTAATGTTATTGAAAAAATCATGGAGTATTTCATATATTTTTCTTTTCAATTCTTTTGAAGTACTAGAAGCATCACTGTGTCTGTAAAAAGAATAATTTTATCAACAAGAGAAAGTAATACGACAAAACAAGTAAATACTAAACATAATTATTATGGCCAAATCTCAAATTTGAGCCTATATAATTCCTGTCCAGAGAGATTGAACTTGAACGTTTAGTTAAATACATTAAATTTGACATTAATTTGCGTCAAAATTTGAGTAAATTTTGTTTCAAGACATGGAAATTTGTAGCAAAATTCTAATACTCTTAAGAAATATGTAGCTCTGTATAATTTGAATTTGTTTATGCAGATTAAATATTTTAAAAGTTTCAAATGGGCAAGAACCTTGCACCTATTTGTAGTGTCAAAGCTAGAGGAAGGAAAGTAACTCTGGCACTTAGTGTAAACTTTTGTTACTGAGGCAACATTGAAGCCTGTAACAAATCCATATTAAATGGAAATGTGCAATGCTTGAATAGGGGCAAATACACCCTTTGAAAAATGATAAAATCCAACGTTTTAAAGGATTTCTAGAGAAATATATATGGCAGGGCATCCCGGATCCATACATATGAAAAAAAATTATCTTTCGAATCATCAGAAATCAAAATCATTAGGACTTCCTCCTGTGGAATCATTAAAAATTATTGAAGACCTTAGTGTCTGGAATTAATGTTTGGGGGTTTTGGTGAGAATGCTATGGAGAAATTACATAAAGTGTTAAATTCAAATCGTGACTTGAAATTTCTCCAAAATGTAAAAAAACTAAGTATTATTTGTGGTGAAATATTAGAAAATGCAGTATTTGCTCTTATGCTTGTCAGATTTTGTTGTTGAAGTATGCTCCAATTATGTCTTGTTACATAAAACATTTTGTGCATCCAAAAATATCTTTTGTGGCAAAAGAATGAATTTGATCTAGAACAGTAGAAAAATTGTTAATTTTTCACTTTTACAAAAGACAATATAGCTAAAAATTTAATTAAAATAAAATTTAATTGTGGGTGTTTTTGTTCGTTTTTATCATGCATATTTGACTATTTGATAGTCCAAGAAACTCCTGACTCTAATTACTGACCTAGTATGACCCGAGTCGTTTTTAAAATAAGTTGGCGGTTCTTCAGAGTTTGCATTCTGAGTCTTTAATACAAATAATTATTTTTTAAATGGGGTTACCTATGAATGAATAACCTGCTCAGGTACACATGTTTAAAAACATGTCCATCAAACTCTAGATATATCACTTGTTTAGAATTAATTAGACTTGTCCATTTCAAGACTGAGGTCTAGACTCTACTGCCACCTCTTGTGGAACATGCTAGACTATAGTAGATGCGCCATTTCATAAACAATTACTCTTGCATAGTCGGAGTTTTAATGCTTGACCTGTCCACGATTTGGGTACCATGTGCGTTTAAATAAATATCAAAGTTGTGACATAAAACAGTTGCGGTTGGAAATGTTTTGTCCCTTGCCTTTGGACTGCATGCTCTATTTGGAGTTGATCTTTAATTCATGGAACTTGAAGGGAAATTTCAAGAGAAAAGAAATTGAGAATTTTAGTTGGAAATGTGCACTGAGTGCAATAGGGATTTCTCCCATTGTACTTCCACATTTATTCAAATGAAAGAGGGGATTCTATGAGATGAAAGGATCTTCTTGGGATAATCAATAATAAATTGTTTTTATAAATGAAAGGACTTTTTCGCTTTCGTTTTTCCTTAATGAATTTCTTTGCTTCAAATGATGTACATTTTTTGTGAACTGAAAATGTGTAAGCTGTTGTTAGTAGTGACCTTCGAATTTCAAAGTAATTTGTTTGAGGAACTTATTATTTTGAGATACTTATCTATTTCAAGAGTCGTTGTGCTTCCTTAGGTGTGTAGAATCTATGAATCTATGAAGGGAACTTTTTCAATGTTCTATTGCTATTTCCCAATTGATTCATTTTGGTGTTATATCTTGTAATGATTTCGATGTTTTAAAGCACAGCATCAGAGAAATTTTATTTCGTATTTTCTATGTTGGACGTTGATGATTTAAAAACATTTTATCTGCGAAGAAGCAGTAGGCAAGAATAATTCAAATCATTTAAATTATAAACAAAATTAGAACAACAGGCTCAAATATAATGTTTTCCACTTGATGCTGCAAAATGTAAGAATGTGAAAACAATAAGGAATAGTAAACTTGCTCAAAGGGAGAATCTCAAGAAGCCCACTATTTTTTTCTGTATTTGATTCTACAAGATTTCGCCATTTTAGAAGTTAATACTATGGAATATATGTTTGGCACAGGACTGAGGTTTATCTTCGCATTGCAGAGACATTTGCTGCCCTTGCAAACGTTCAGCATGGAGCAAGTTTACTGTAGTTAACTCATTCTCCAATGCGAGGGAGCTATTTTCTTTCCATTGTTTTCAAGAGAATAAAAATACTACAACTAACTTTGTGATGATGTACTTGAAAATCACCGACTAGCTAATATGAGAATTACTGTGAACATTCAGTGCTGTGAGGTAATGAATGTTGTTACAAATTGATAAACGATTCAATGCTTGATGCTTATGATTTTAAAAACAATTTATTTCAAAATTGAAAGTTCTTGTATATCATGTGTACTAATTGCGTAAGCGTTGAAGATAAGTAGAGAAAAAAGGAAGTTGCTAGATCTTGTCATTGAAACTAGCAAACTTTTTTGTACTCCTGAGAAATCTTAAAGTACGGTAATTAAGGTTTTTCAAATACATGATGAACTTGTGAGTGACAGATTTCTTTGTTACCTCCAGGTGAAAAGAAGAGCCAGTGGACAAGGAAGAAGATTATTGTTGGAATTCCACTGTGAGTTGCTTCACAATATTGTGAGTGCGTGTATGTGTGTGAGGCCCACAGGTGTGTGCATATGTGTGTAGTTTAAATGCTCCTTTCCTTTCTAATCCATTACTTGGTCCATTAAGCTATTAGATTTAACTTTATGGTATGAGGATGACACGATATGGTTATGATGGGGTGAAAGGACGAACACATACAACAATCGAAGCCGTGGAATTTTAGGGGCGAAAAAAATCCTTCGTGCGCCTTCCTTCGGAGGGGAAGTAAAGCGGGCTGTCCCATGTTAGTAGATTTACTTGCATGTAAAAGATCCTCAAGCCTAAATGACGCCTTCGAGCTAAATTCAAATCGCCGGTTTCGTCGCCTCAGGAATACCTTCTTTCCGCTCTATCCGGGGAAAGGAGTGTAGCCAAATTTGCGTGGTCAGACGGAAGAGCAGGCGTCATGGCCTGAGTCTCGCCACGTAAAATAAGGCAATTCAATTAAAAAAAAAATTCAACAATGTCTGGGGCAGGACCCTTGACCATCAACCATTGATTATCCCCGTTACCATTAAGATTTAGTATGCTTGTTTGTGTTAATGTCTTTTTTTTTAGTTGCAATTATTTAGTTGTCATGCTTATGAATCTGATGTATTTCAAATTTGATGTATTTACCACAAA
>JAHLJT010008500.1:0-20400 GCA_031308135.1 Acheta domesticus | reverse complement strand
TACCTGGACGGTATGTAGGCGCCGGATCTTACCATTCAGCGGGGGAAGACCACCTCCACCTCACGAGCAAAAAACATGCACAACACTTACGGTACTAATGACCTTAGTAAGTTGACGCCTTGAAATGTAGTCAATGAGTCATGAGAGCTTTTATTATTATAACCTTTCTCACTTTTGTGATATGTTCGCCTTTCAACGCTCGTTCGGAGTGGTAGAACTGGTAGCCTCGTATTCTATTGTCTCACAATTATCGTAGGTAATACCACGGAGTTGCTTAGAGAATTGTCGATAAATCCCGACTCGATAAACTTTTTGAAATACACCACATTATGGGGCATTTTGTATGTAGAGTTAAACACCAATGATTTTAATTCACGGAATAGTCGTCGGTAAAGCTAGCACCTTCTCAACAGTCTCTGTCGCTGAGGCTTGCACGTGGCCGCTAAAATTCCCGAAATCTTTCGAAGAAAGGAAGCGTGTAAATGGGGTCTTGCAGCCACGCCTCGCCTCTAACACGCTGCAATCTTATTTCAGTGTCTTTCGATGAAGATAGCAGTTGCGCAATGGAGAGGGCATTGTAAATATTGAACTAATTTCTTAAGAAATCATTTTTAAAAAAGCATTGCTGTGTTCCTGGTCCCTGAAGTAGAAATTATTTAGAATGTAAATGCCTTTTCCAAAACCTGAAAACACATGAGCACAAAACTTGCAGAAAATGATACTAGATATGTACGCTAAATATACGAATCATTAGTTTTTAAATCTAAAGGAGTTGTACCGGCTTTGGTAGTATAGTGATTATCAAGCCGGACAAATGATTCCAAGTGTGCGGTTTCAAATTCTGTCAAAGTAGGGGAATTTTTGTGGTGCAAAATCGACGACAGCATGCGGACGATTGTCGGCATGTAAAACAGATCCCAGGGAAGGTACTTCCTGGCAAAATGAAATCCTCTAGCAATTTAGCGCCAGTCAGAGTTTCGATTTGAATTTCTGGATAAGATTGCGCATAATATATCTTGGCCTGCGCTATCTAGTGTTCAAATCGAACGCCCTTAGGAGAAGGAATGGCAAACTTTCCTAGGTATACTTGCCCAGGATAAGTCTCCCAAGAAGGCGCCAGGGGCTTTCTGGAGACTGTATGGCATTAAAAGGAGAAGAAGGTGCTCACCCGACGCGCTCCTGCTCCGTGACCTCCAGCATCTCGGCGCGGCGGATGACCTGCAGGATGACCTCCTGCTCGGTCTCGTCCAGCGCCGCGTCTGGCTGCCCGTAGCGCTGCAGCTGCTGCGTCTTCACCGACCACCCCGTGCGCAGCCTGCAACGCACAGCCACAACCGCGCTCTTCACTTCTCTCTCTTTCTCTCTCCCCTTACACAGGCAAAGTGAGAGAGAGACACACACACACACAGAGCAAAAGAGGGAGAGAGAGACACGCAGAGGGAGACGGAGAGAGAGACAGAGATATAGAGATAGAGAGATAGAGATATAGAGAAAGACAGATGGAAAGGGAGAGAGACAAACAGAGACAGAGAAAGAGAGGGAGAGACAGAGACATAGAGAGACAGAGAGACGGAGAAAGACAGAGACGGAGAGGGAGACAGACGGAGAGAGAGACATAGAGTCAGAGAGAAAGAGACAGAAATAGAGTAAAAGAGAGACAAAAAGAGGGACTGTCAAAGAATACTAAAAACCTTTAACAATTTCTCAAAACTCTTGCGAGGCTGCGATAGCATTAAATAAAAAGTACACTTACTAGGCAAGGCTGCATGGTTGATACAATAAGAAAGGTGAAATTAGTTAAACATTGCAAACTATTCTGAAGCCTACGAGGCACAAATGAATAATTATTCTAAACACATGTCTTACGACGTTACAAACAAGACTATACTCTTAATAAAAATTATCCTCCTTTTACATATTGTCCAGTAGGGGGGTCTAAATGCTCACGAAATGTACTTCGCCAAAACAAGATACCCGCGAACAAGGTTCGCTCGCCTTGATCTCCAGTTCAGTTCCAGTTTAGTTCAGTCCAGTCCAGTGCCGTGCCATTCGCCTCGCTACCCAGGTTCGCTCTGACGGCCCGCCAGCCACGCCTCCCCCAGCCACCGCGAGATGTTTCTCCCGGCTGCCGGGGAGGGGGCGGCGGTCGCCGGGGGGGGGGGGTGACCGGGAGGGGGCGGCGGCGGCGGTGGTGGCAGCGACAGCGACGCCTCTGAAT
The DNA here is from genome assembly GCA_031308135.1 of Acheta domesticus. Taxonomy (NCBI): domain Eukaryota; kingdom Metazoa; phylum Arthropoda; class Insecta; order Orthoptera; family Gryllidae; genus Acheta; species Acheta domesticus. Next base: position 18,182 of record JAHLJT010008500.1, on the reverse strand, counting down.
TGTGCGAGAGGCAGTGATCCAAGCGCAGAGGCGGAGGGGAATCAATTTTTTTAGTGGGACGCGCGAAATTCATGTTCGCGCCCCCATAACACACTGGTGCACCATGGAACTCCCATAACTGGCGGGAAAGAGCACTAAGAGCGCCCAGCTGGGTGAAAGTTACTGCACTTTAGGCGCGCCGGGAAAATGTGCTAACAAGGACAGAGAGAGAAAGACTCAACCACACATACCGGGACACTGGTCCACAGCTGAAAGCTTATCCCCGTTGAAATGGTGCGTCCTGGAGGAGATACCTCTGCAGTAAAATCTGCATGCCGATGTGTACTTCTCACCATCCACCACGGAAGGAGCGTAACACCATCACCTCCCAAGATAAATTGCACTACATTAACGGGATATGGCGCAAATTCCCAGTGAACCACCATCCTAGGCGGGACGGGCTCTAAGCTCCCAACCGGTCTCCTGTCATGTGTGGTAATGTAGTGCATGTTATTGTGTGTGTGTTAGAGACAGGATATGACAATGAATAGGAAGGAAAGATCGCGCGCGGTCCATGGCCCTTTTTTAGGGCACGCTCCGGCATTCACCTGGAATTGATTGGAGAAATCACGGAAAACTAGCGATCAGAGCAGCTGGCCGCTAGTATTGTCTTGCAGGCAGTGCAGCGGCTGAATTGGGCCCAGCAAAGTAGCAGGGTTGCCTACAAGTCAGGGTCAAGTCGTTGAGCTGCAATGCGGCAACCCCACACGCGCATTTGCCGTTTCAATAGCATTCACAACCAGAAGATGCTTATGTTCTGGCAACACATACCGGTGACGGTTTCTGAGAGGATGGAAGGGAAGAAACATCCTACACGTATGTTTCTGGGAGTCTGTGGATGTCCCTCGTCGAGTGAACACCGTTCCTGGAGCGCTCCGAGCTTAGGCGCAGGTAGTTTTCCTGGAGGTGGTCAAAGGCTTAGTCTACTGCACCGTCGGTGTCGTCGCGGCGCAAGTATAGAAAGATAAGTGTTGCACGCTTCTTATTTATTTGTTCTTTTCTATAACGCAACTGCATATTCTATTTTGAACTTATTTCTTTTGAGGTAGTTATCAAATTTTCCAGGACTTCCGTTTTCTCGTTTTAAATGTTACTTTGTTCCTGTAACTTCATCTATTAGAATTTCAAGTTGTCAAATCTGAATAATAGCTAATAATTTCACTCCTTTGCTTGTATTTATCTATCTCCTGTCCTCTTCGCCATCAATTCTCTTTCATTGTCAGTTAATTTCTCCTGTTTCAATTTCATTCCTTTACTTTCCACATCTCCTGACAAGGACCAATAGATCCAACTCTAGTGCGGCGAGAATCAATGTAGAGTTGAACACGACATTGCAAGAGGTGGTGAAATGTCTTGCTTTCCTCGACTCCTTAGCGTCCGTTCTCACCGGAATAGTCTCCACGAATTTAGAGGATTCAACACAGATTTAATAAATGATTTGCGCAGGGAACTTGCAGAACTTGACCGTGAAATAAAAAATATTAAGGCAGAACTGGACGCGAAAACTGATCAGCTGGAGGTGTACACGCGGCGGAACTCCCTACGGATCTTTGGGGTAAAAGAAAATGACAGTGAAGATCCAGACAGGCTGGCGATTGACGTGGCGAGAAAGATAAGTGTTGACTTAAACCGCAGCGATATAGATAGGTGCTACAGAGTAGGACCAATGATCCCTAGGAAATCCCGCCCACTCATTGTAAAATTTGTCAGTTACAGGAAGCACCGGGAGGTCTTCTGCGAAAAGAGAAAGTTGAAAAGTTCTGAAGACTTGAAAAAGGCCCGCCTGGACCTCTTGAATGAAGCTATTACTACCTTCGACCTGAGGAACGTGTGGACGGAAGACGGAATTATCATCGTCAAAAGGTAGTGGCCGTGTCCGCGTGCAGACAAAGGCCGAGCTGCAAGCTGTAGGTAGCCGCTTAGCCTAGGAGCACCTTCCCCCTCAACCTCACCCCTCTCACCACAGCCAAACGCACTCTTGGTAGTTCCATGACAATTTCCTTCTTTTCCTTATTTCCACTCTTTCTTAACACCCCCTTTCTCGAGGCATGACGTCACTAACAGGTAACAAGAATTCAAACCTACTTCATTCTTCTGTACCAGAACTAGATACGCAACCGTTGCTACACGCCGACAGTCCCTGTAATCATATTTTAACTCCTCCTTCGCGATCATTTTTTGTAGGACACATTAATGTACATTCCCTCTATTGTCATATTCATGAAGTAAGAGAGCTTGTTTCACTACACCAAGGCGACTTTTAACACGTCTCTTGTTTCACTTCCTGGCTACCATTTTAAAAGAACGGACAGGAATCCAATCCTCGCATCAAGAGATGGAGGTGTCGGTATCTATATTCGTGATTATCTTGCTTATAAATATATCGTATCTTCAACAGGCGAAGTTAATCAGTCTAATGAATACCTCTTCATTGAAGTCTCACTTTTTGGCAAAAAATGTGCTTTAGCGGTGGTGTATTGCCCACCAAAAACAGGAAATATTGAGGTCATACGCAATGTAATTGCATCTTGCGCAACCAAATATGAAAACATAATATTGATGGGCGATTTTAATTGACCACCTTCTGACACCACTACCACTTGCCGAGAATTTCAAGCGTTTCTTTTGGGAAATGAACCTTAAAATTCTGCCTCTAAATCCTACTCATCACACTGCCGGCACAGACACATGGATTGACTGACCATATGATTTATCAAATCACGAGAAAGTAAATCACTATGGACAGATGTCAGTTCCCGGGATATATATAAACATGACCTTATATATCTATCAGATCGCATGAAATGCCCAAAATATAGGCCCAACATTTTTAAGTACCGTGCCTATAAGAGCTTTATTTCGGAAGCATTTACTTCCGATGGCTTATCTGTGCCATGGCATCTTATTAATCAAGAAAACTGTATAGACAGAAAAGTAAATACCTTCACGCGTTTTACTGAAGTAACTTCTTAATAGGCACATTCCAAATTAGGAAAGCTCGCGCGACGCGACGCTCCCCCCCCGCTCCCTGGTTAACGGAGGAAATAGTATGTTAATGAAGCAGAGAGATGCCGCCTTTAATGTATTTTGTAACGCAAAGTGCGAACATGAGAAAGATGCATACAAGAAAACTGAGAAGTCTTGTAACGCAAAAATCTAGGAACGCTAAAATTTAAATATTATCATAGGCGCGAACAGAGACTCAAAACAAGTATGGAAATCGCTGCACTCCTTAGGTTTAGGCAAACACAAACCCCACTGCAAACTGATGCACCCCTTGATGTTCTTAACTAGCGTTTTGCTAACATGGCTCCTCACTTCGATTATTTCTCAAAAAAACAAAACTCTCTCAACCTTACGATCCGTTTCGCATACAGGAATACACACTCAGGAAGTAGAATGTATCCAAACTCTTGGAAAGCCCTCGCTTGTCCACCCTCTTCCTAAAACTACCACAAATCCTCCTGAATACAGACGATAAGTATTCTACCTACAATTCCAAAAGTTCTAGAAAAAAATTGCCTGACGTCAAATTATAAGTTACCTCAAAAGCAAAAGTCTCAGAAGTGATCAAAACAAATGGCTTTCAACACAGGAACTGTTCTCTTAAATGTTACTGAAGAAGCTAGAATCTCCGTTGACATAGGTAAATTAACAATACTTGTTATTCTTGATTTTAGTAAAGCATTTTACTCGGGCAATCATGAAATTCAGCTTGAAAAAATGAAAATATTGCTAAACCCACAATACGATGGTTTACTCAATATCTTTCAAATCGACAACAAATCATTGTATCTGGTGAAAAACAATCCGCTTCTATTAAAACTTCCCGTGGTATTGCGCAAGGGAACAGTTCTAGGACCCTTGGCATTTTAATTTATGTCAATGACGTAGGCCATTGCCTCAGTCACTGTGAACACAAAATGCACGCTGACGACCTCCAGATCTATATAAGTGGATACCCATCCGAGTTGAACTCATTAGCGCAGAAAATAAACGATGACTTAAATGCTCTCAATAAATGGGCAGAAGCCTTAGTGTCTTACTAAATCCAATGAAATGGCAAAGCTTAGTGGTTAACTTTGAACAAATTGGATAAATCCTCACTACGGAAATTAGCAGAGGGAACTCTCCTGTTCCTGCTGTAGCGAAGTAAAAAACTTAGGAATACATTTAGACATTACACTTAGCTGGACACACACAATAGATAAGATTTGCCAAAAAGTCTTCGCAGGTCTCCATACCCTAAAACGAGTCAGAGAACTACTACTATTATTAACACCCGCATAAGCTTAGTAAATTCGCTCATTATGTCTCATTTCGATTATTGTGATTTCCTGCTTACGGACTTAAAGATCAAGCAACAACAAACGCAAATTTCAAATAGCACAAAATGCATCCGTATCATATTCGATTTTAGGAAATACGATCATATATCTGAGTTTTACCGCCAAACAAAAATTCTCTCAATCGGAAAATGGAGAAAATTACATAGCCTTCTCCTTATCCATAAAAGTTTGAGTAATAGCTATCAAACGCACTTATGTACAACTTTAAAATGCTGACGCTTGAACGATCACGTTCTTCGCGATTACTATGCATGCTGCGGTACAATACGGTATCCTACAGTAAGTCTTTACTGTAACTGTAATTAGAATATGGCACTCACTACCCACATATCTAAAACAAATTAGCGATTTCAGAAAATTTAAAACTCAACTCAGTGATTGGATTAAATGAAATAATTATAGATAACACAAACTCCTATTTCCATTTTCACGCCCTAATTAAGCACGACGTACGCAATTACCACTGACAAAATTCGTGAAAAACTGAAACTTGCATTTCAAGACGTCAAGCTGTTCTGCCATAATTCCTGTCTAAATTTAATGCCCCCAATCAAGTATGCTACATACTAGTTAAAAAGCTACCCAAGTATGTAGCGTAGGTAATACTTGCTTACTACTACTATTATGTAGCGTAGGCTTGGTATTGTCTTAGCACAAACAACTGGAAGTACTGTGTACCAGATTTAGATGTCACCACCCTAAAAGCGCAGTTGAGAGATTCCATCTACCTAGGTCTCGGAGGAAGAGGTCATCGATACTGTGAATCTCCACTACCAACAACTGGAGAGACTGCGCCAGTACTTTCAAGAAAAGGCTAATAAAGTAAGATACATCAGATTGTTACATACATTGACCGGAAAATCACACCATTGAATTTGACTGAGGAAAACACGAATCTACAAGAATGAATACAAACCAATGAAACGAAAATCAACAACTGGAAAGAGAAGCAACTTCATGGACGCTACCAGTATCAGATAGAGGGAGAACTGATGGATCGCAAGTCCTCAATAATAAGGTTGTGCACGAGACAGCTTTTTGATGAAACAGAGGGTTTCATAACAACTATTCAGGATCAAGTGGAACATATATGGCAGCAACTATGCCATTATAATAACCTCTTAATGGGTAACCGAACACCATATTACAAGTACACTCCCGAACCAGTCATTGACACAAATGATCACAAAATGTACTGGAACAGGTCTATCATAACCGATAGATCTGTATCATCTAATAACCGGACATTGTGTGGCATGACAAGAAAAACAAGAAGGTGTAACTGATTAATGTCGCTGTCCCGCTAGTTCACAACATCTCGAAGAAAAGGAGTGAAAAATTTTTAATATATCAGCCTCTGGCAAATGAGATAAAGGAAATTTAGAGCCACGTTGGAATGGTGACGATTGTATCAGTTATTGTAGGTGCCACTGGTAAATTCATGAATCTCTGGCTGAACTGCAACTGAAGAAGGGGTATACATCCAGCTGCAGAAGATTGTCATTCTAGACACCTGCACAATTGTGAGGAAATTTCTAAATATTGATGGTTGATCCAGTGCTGATTATGATCGATGAAACGTGTATCTCTGTTCATGGTAACCGAGATGCATGTGTGGAAAGAAGTGAAAAAAATAAAGAGAATATTTTTATCTCGACTGCGGATGATTATAATTTCCCCCCAAAAATCCCCAAACATTTCCCCGTATATGTTTTGTTGCCCATTCTTTCCCAAACCCATTCTCTCCAACGAAAACAAAACCTGCAACTGGGGGACAAATTCCGCAGTCTGGGGGCCCTGGGTGGGAGCACGTGATCGTGCGACCGGAGGCCACTTAGGGCGGCGCTGTCGGCTGCTATTCTCTGCTCTTCGCCACAAAGGCTCTTTTGTGCGCGGGTGTTTGTTGCAGCGGATGTGCGGAGTGGCGTCGCCTCCGCACGGCGATCATGTTTCCTTAGAAGCCTCTGCCACCCCGCGCACGAAGGGGACACCACACGCCCCCGGCCGGCTTAGGTGGCTCAGGGCATGACTTCATGTCGTTACAGTGCCTCTGGTCAGAAGGTCGCGCGGTTCGAATCCACACGGTGCACAGTGTGTAATTTTGACGATCTAGGAGGAAAAATTATAACTCTCTTTGAAATGAATTTCTTGTAGTTTTTGGAGGTCTGTTCTGTAAGTAATGTCCAAATAAAGAAATCTGCTCGTAAAACGTAAATTTTTACAAAATATTTGTAAAATATGTAGGAAATTTGAATACTTTAATTAGCCCTCATGACAGTATACGTTTTCAAACGCTGAATTTGTTTAACTCTATTGGACATGATATTTGAATTTTACAAAAAATACTATGCAAGAAAAATGAAATGAAAGTATACAAAATAAAAAGCCAAAAATGAAAAAATTATAACAAAAATTAAGTGAGAGGAACTGAAATGAGAAAATTAAGTGAGACAACAAATATTTACAAATTAGTTTGAAACACTACCCGCGTATTTTTCTGATGGTGATTTTTCTAAATATGCCGTCTCTTTTTTGCCTTATTTCCTTCATTCTAATAGCATGAACAGTTCATGTTTCACTTTTTTGGGTGCAGTTATAGTTTTGGCGCGTATGCTCGACTTGAATGGATCTGAGTTAATAAGCAACGGTGGAGGAAATTCATATTTGCGTTTGCTCTTGACATTTTTCTAGTTCTTTTTCGCCACTTTCGCTTTATTTTCTTCTACTCTCACTTACTACGTTCGTATTTCTGAACGATAAGAAATGTGCAAAATGCACTCAAGATGTGTACATAACTGGTGGGTTGAAATATTGATATCCATCATCAAGCAAGTGACAATGATGCAGGCTTTTAAAGAATGGATCTTCGAGCTTTGTTAATTGTAATTCTCCTATTGGAAGAGGCTTCACAGAGCTCCTTATCTATAACTGCCACATATCTTTTTGTCATACTTCCTTAGTTTGATTTCAATAGCTATGGATAACTTTTCTGAGCTAGTAGTGTCTACAAAAGGTTTCATTGTATGGTTTTAGCTTTAATCCCAGAGTAGCTGAAAGACTCATTAGGTCTTCTAGCTCTATTAATTTTTACATTTATTTGTGATGGACTTGGGACTGCCTTTAACATTTAATCAGGAAGAGTTAAGAGTCGACTCTTTACTTCTTACCGAGTTTTGCAATCCGGTTTCAACTTTTTGACAAATACATCTACGTAAGACTTAATTTTGTCCAAAAATGCTTTGTGGGGTTCTATAATTCCTAAATCACGTAAGAAAACATTTAATGCAGCTTCAGATCTCTTATCAATTGAATTTGTTATTCATACATTCAATAACAACCTGCGGGTAACTTGAAGACCCTTTCTGTAAAAATGTATATATAATTCAGATAAGCAGGATAGCAGCTAGTCTTTTCACGATTAAGACCCAAAAGTACTAGTTTTAAAATGTATATGGCCCGAAAGGTGTATAATGGTGTATAATACACTAAAACTCTAATTGAATTTAAAGAACGTGTAATACATTCATATAAATCGCTCACCTTTTCCATTAACGATTTTAGGCACATCAAAAATGAATACTTAAATTTTATCCACATAAAAATAATCGTAAAAGCATGTAGATTACTAATAGTAAACCCACAAATCACAGGATGAGACGAGTAGTGTATTCCTACAAGATAACTTTAAGGACTGAAAAGGGCCATTCGGAGCTGAGCGCTGGCGGAGCGGAGATGGACGTCTTCGGACATGCACCATGGGTCCATGTGACCTTCAAGAGAAAACTAACAACGTTTCCACATAGTTCAGACATACTACTACACAGAAATATAACAATTTTGCTATTTCAATCAGTCGAAAATTGAATTTTTCCAGCTAGTTGGCCAAATTACCACTGTGCGGTGTAAGAGTTTTCGACACGGCCGCTAAACTCTCCTCCAGACAGCGACTGAACGATCTATCTATACTTGGGTTTTATTTCTTGGCGCGTGGGGGCTTGTCTTCACGATGAAATATCTCATGGTATTTCCGTCGTTTCGGTCGTGCAGCTAGGAGTTGCATGATCGCCAGCACTGCCCGATACAGTCGTAATCCATGCGACTCCAAGCGGTACGACTGAGAAAGACGCGGAAAGGCCGTGAGATATTTCATCGTGAAGACAGGCCTCCACGCGCCAAGAAATAAAAAACCAAGTATAGATAGATCGAGTTCAGTCGCTGTCTGGAGGAGAGTTCTAGCGGTCGGTTGCTCCGATTGGCAGTTATGTGTAGTTTCTCCAGTGAATGCCGCAGTAGTACCCTAAAAAACGGGCCATGGACGCGTTCAAACTTTCCGTTCTCTTCCTTGACCCCCCTCCTACCACATACTTACAATACTTTTACACGCCCTACACTACCATACATGCGGGAGATCAGTTCGGGAGCTTATAGCTTGTCCTGGCTGGGGCGGTGCCCCGTTAATGGCAGATTTCTGGTTGGGGACAAAACCTGCATGCCGGGAAATCGCCATCCAGCGAATCTTGCATCATCTTGCCGAAAACATGCACTACAATTAGCACAAAATGATCTTAGCAGTTGACGCGTCCAGAATCACTAATCAGTCAAGCCACATCCATCCGCCTCAAGGAGAGCACTGCTGGTTGCTAAGTTATTCTTTGTAATCGAGGGCCCTGCTCAAAGAATATTCTTTAGACGTGGCGCCAAGTAGCAGCTTCAAAGAATGGCCGAATCGAAGAAACGGGTCTCAGATATCTACGTTTTAAAGTGCCAAAATCCTATTGCTAATGGCACAAATGTTCGAATGTATTTGACATTTTGTTATTTAAAATGCTGGTTAACAGCATTCTGTTACAAAAACTGATATATTAAAGTGATATTAAATAAAGAAACATATCAATCTAATAGAAATCGTTAACGCTCATAGAACTTGCTAATGTGACTTCCTTGGGGCTTCGCTTGCTCTCCCTGAGACTGCTACTGAAGTACAACATAACAACGACATGTTCATGTACTTCAGAAATAAACATTGGAAAGGAAATGAATAAAGAATGTGGCAATACGTAACGCGTAATATGTAAAGAACAAGACAAATATATTATTAAATTAATTTGGATTGGAACAATGCATGTAGAGAGTGACAATCTCTATATATAAAATTCTTGTGTCACAGTTTTAGTTACCATACCTCCGAAACGGCTGGACCCATTTTGATGAAATTATATATATATATATAATATATATATATATATATATATATATATTCAGTAGGTCTGAGAAGAGGTTGTTATCTATTATTTATACCCCTCAGTGATGAGGATGGTCCACACCAATTTTTTTAATTTTTCGCACCAAATGTTTTAGGCAACCGCTACACACGGTGGGTATTTCACACGGGCGGTATTTCACCCGCTACACGGTGTTTCTCTATATTACGCACCTGCTCAGCGATGTGCAGAATCTGCTATTAAATGTGAATACCGGGAGAGACGGTGGAAAGAGAGAGACGGAGAAAATCTCTTTCTCCGTCTCTCTCTTTCACCGTCTTCACCGTCACACCGTCTCACGTGAGACATAGAAAGAGAGAGACGGAGAAAGAGACACGGAGAAAGAGAGACGAGAAAGAAGACGGAGAAAGAGAGAAAGGGAAGGAGAAAGAGAGATATAGGGCAGAACAATGTCTGCTGGGCTCAGCTAGAAAAATGTTTTCTCCGCGATACATTGTTGCGTTAGGTTTGCGTTATTAATACAATAATTAGCAGGGGAAAAAAGCATAGCAATTACTATTTGACTACAGGTAGATATGACATTGAGACTAGGAACTTTGTTTTAATAATTTGTGATGTTTGTTGCTGCGAAATGTTTAATTAGCCTTAATTAATTAATGTTTAGTTATCCTTCGGAAGTTGATATTAAATTCTGGAATGCACAAAATGGAGAATAGATTCATTGTTGAACAGTTAAAAATGTGTACATGTATTTTATAACAATTTTTTAAATGATTGTTCTTTAGAAGTTTATTTATTATCGTTAATTATTTTCTCCTGCCGTCTTTTATTATATAGATTTCGTTTTTACTGCCATTTAGTGCAACAATAGGTAAAGAAAAACCCTAATTGATTTACATGATGTAATTATCACTTGATCAGTATCCCGCGCAAGGCGTTCTCTACCGGCGTCACTTCCGACCAGTGTTGCCAGATGTACCGCATTCCGCATTTTATATTGTATTATCAACACCTAATTCGCATTAAGCGTTGAGGATGCCAAAAAAATCGGCATTTCCATCATAGGGGATTAAAATCCATTTTTTAAAATTGTCTCTGTTATTACAATGATCGTTAGATGTCCCGCTACCTATGGTTGACAAAGTTTGAATGTCCAAAATACTGTCTCTATTCGATTAAAGTAGAAAGCAATAAAACACCAATCATCCACCAATCATTAGGGCTTTATCCAATTGCCGTATTCGAAAATTGATGACCAAGCACCAAGGTGTTGTCGTGAACTCCGTCCTTTATTGTCTTACTGTTAGAGATTCAGAGGACAAATAGGTGACAACATGTTGGTTAGTCGTTTTCGAATACGCCAAATAAGAATACGGATCGTCGTTCAGATTCTTACCGCGTTTATTCAAGCCGGAGAATGATGCATTTCGCGGGATATTGAAATTAAAAATGTTGAAATTACGTTACTCGGCTTCATATTAAACTGAGATTATTAAAAACAAATTGAAAGTACATTTATAACAAAAAATACTGATATTTTATATTTTTAATTTCTTGGGTGAATCGAGAACATTATATATAGTGAGAACAAACATAGAACAAATATAGCGAGACAATATCGCATTTATTTAATTAATAAAATGGAATTCTATGTCGATATATGAATTATTGATGTTTTCCCCTATTTTTAAATTATATTAGTAAATCCGCATTCATTAGAAGAAATCCGCATTTTCGAACTTAAAACTTCGCAATCGGAAGTTTCACATCTGGCAACATTGCTTCTGACCCAATAAGCAGTACGGAGTAGGGATGAGATCTCTCACACAATAAGCAGTTTCTCACTCATACAGTTTTCGCCATTATTTTTATTGTTTGGGTGTTAATCGTATTTTACAATTCTCATTTTTCTATTTCGGTGTAATTTGTAAATAATTTATGATTAATTTGCAGGGCTCTAATGAAAACGTTGTCGAAGTCATCATTTTAAATGGCAAAATTTGAGGTGATAATGTATTACTGCCACGGATCCCTATTATACCCACAGATGTGCCAATTCAATTTAAACGTCTTCAATTTCCGTTAAGATTGGAATTTGCGATGACTATCAATAAGTCTCAAGGCCAAACGATTTCTGTTTGTGGCTTATTTTTTAGCACACCATGTTTTTCACACGGTCAGTTATACATGGCATGCTCTCGAGTGGGCAAAACCATCCAGTTTTTTGGTGTTAGCTAAAGATGGGATAACAAAAAATATTGTACATTATATTGCGTTGAGGAATGATTTTTAGTTAAATTATTATAATTAGCAATATATATAATTCAAAACAAATAATACAATAAATTAAAAAATATAAATGTTTGGTATTGTGTTATTTGTATAATCTATCATCGTTCACAGCGCTTCATGCCTCTTCAACTCATATATACCACATCCTCAAACACTGACAATTATTTAGTAATTTTTTATACTAAAACAATCCTAGGATAAATTTATATGGCCAAAACAACGTTTGCCAGGTCAGCTAGTGTTATATAAAAAGAAAGGACAGTCGTGACTTGTTTTGAGAAGCAACGAAGGAAAACTGAAAACAGGAGATCGACCCAAGAATGAAACAAAAGAGATGTCGATTTTGTAAACATTAGATAGATGCGTTTTGGTGGCGCTGAGGTGCGGATCGTGAGTTGCAGGCAGAGATGATAGATTTTCTTAAAGTAAGTAGAGAAGCGTTTTGATCGTGGCGAGGTACAGATTGTGAACTGTAAGACGAGACTCGAGGCTTTCTGAAAAATAGTTTGCAGAAGTGAGATGCTGGGTGACGCGATCATAAGAACATTCGGACGCAACATTAACTGTTGATGGAATATTTAAGTACGTAATTATTTACGTGTGTGGATGTAGCAGAAATGGACTTTGCAGCCTAAACAAGAATGATGATTTATGGTGAATGGTAGCAGCAGACGACGTTCAAGAGTGCTGTTCAGCTTGTCGACAGGGAAGTATAATCGGGAGAAAATAAGAACTTGATTCGTCAGAAATCTCGAAGTTCAAGGCCCAAGAATGTCTCTAAATTTAAGTTAGATTTAAACTAAAGAAATTGTTTTTTTTTCAAGTTAGTTGATGGCCATCAAAAGGGAATTGTTAATATTAGAGAGGAATTATCAAAATTAAACAATTTTGAAAAAAGAGATTATTGAATAAAGAACACGGTCGACACTTCATGTCGCCGATGCTACAGCCATACCATTGTGTCATTAATTGAAATAGAAACCGTTCATAAGAAACCATCCTATTCATTTTTGTTATTTGCTCGTAAATATAAAAAATATAACGAACCGAAATCTTGTACAAGCTAACAATTTACAATAATTTTAAAATAAAAATAGCTGATATTGTCAGGGTATGTAACACATCATCCACATCCATGACGCCCTGCTCGGAACCATTACATTACCATGCATTGGCCCACTGTTATGTTTTCAATATCCTTCTACAAAAATTTATACTCAAATATTTCGATACAATTTTCAAAAATCATGCCAGTAAATGAAATGAAATTATTGTGATCATTTGAAAGGCAGACAACAAGATAGCGACGGGAAGAACAATAATGCACTTTCCGCCGGCAGAGACATAACGACCAATGACATACATTGCCACCGCATTTTTAAGTCAAAAGGAAATATTATGCAATGTATGAAATATTACAAAGCCCTCGTTAACGTGTTATGAGTGACGGATATTAAAGGGACCTAACATTATTTGAATTAATATTTTCTTTACCTTACCTTACCTCACAGTACCTTACATTCTGAAAGAAAGAACGTGTAGAACGACTAAAATACACTGACAAGCCGTAGATATTTGGCATAGTGTTGCTTTTTCCAATGTAGTGTTTCATGTTGATTTCATCTAAAAATTTGTTTGCTCTGTCACGCCAGGTTATTAAGATATCGATAAAAATTAATTTTCAGGAACACATTCATCATTTTTTTTATCTCTATATTTTTTGTATATTTTCATGCAATGCCACAATATTTTCGCGTTTGTGAAAATATTTAAATTGAAGGTAATACTTTACAGCATTTTCGATATCGCATAACTAATCTTTCATTTGTTTCTTTTTATTTCAATATTCCGTCACTCGCGCGTCCATTCTTTGCACGAGTACTCTCGTGCTGACTCCATCCGCCATTCACTCACTATTTAGTTTCCTTTGTCTTGTATTATTTACGTCTTTGTGTTTCTCTTGTTATTGCACAAACACTGTTTACACAATATTGAAAATATTACACATCACAAGTATAAATTATGTATCTATGGCGATTTAAGAATCATCAACATTCTCTTTGGAACGTCTGACAGTACACGTTCTGCTGTTATATTTGCAATAAGGACAGTACAGATAGCACTACTACCTAAAGAAAAATTGGCATATCAGAACTACAATGCAGCCAGGAAATAAAAATGTCCTTTGTGTACCGTTTATTGATCCTGACAACGTACTCATGCCACCTCTTCACATTAAGCTGGTAATTATGAAAAATATCCTGAAGGCACTAGACAACGACTCGAATGCTTTTCGGTACATGTGCAACAAGTTTCCAGAGTGAGTTATGTGAAAGTGAAGAAGGTGTGTTCACAAGTCCACAAATAACAAGGTAATTGCTTTTCCTTGTAAAGTATACATTGCTGTGTAAATGCTGCGAAGAAAGTGCATCAGTGCCTACAACAACCTGGGTGTCAACATGTCCCTCAAAATTCATCTCCTTGACTCGCATCTTGACTTCTTCCTCAAAAAACCTAGGTTCAGTCAGTGACGAATATGGTTTTCACCAAGAAATCTCGGCGATCCAGTAACGTATAATGGTCAGTGGAGTGCAGCAATGTTAGTTGACAACTGCTGGAAACTTCAGCTTAACTTACCAATTGCTCAGCACAAACGGAAATAACCGCCAAGAAATTCAAACCAAATTCACCTTAGATTAAGTATTTTTGAAGTGGGTGTTTACACCCTGAAAATATGAATCCTATTTATAATATATAGTATGCGTGCCATGTGATCAATCTCACTACTTTCTTAGCTAAATTCCATGTTCATTAGTACTCGTGTAAACAAAAAATTTCTAGTGAAATATAAATGGTGAAGAAGTATATCCAAAAGACGGGGATGGGTGACACAAATGGCTTCCATATTTTGAATCAGCACGTTTCACTTAGCTTAGAAAAGTGTTAGATACCAAGACATCCGACAACTTTTAAAATTGTTCTTCAGTGATATCGATGCCGTAAGGTGTGGTTTATAAACTATCCCTCTGACTTATGGGTTTAAGTCGGGAATCTAAGAAAACTCTCACGATCTTTTCACTTTCTCGCCCTCTTTCGTAGTCATGCTGCGAAGAGAACTGCGAGTTTTCGACAGAAAAACTCTTATTGCCGGGCTCTGGTATTAAAAAAAGTGGATATCTACTGTTGATACATTTAGGGGAGAAATCCTCTTACACGTGGTGAAGCCAGAATCGCTGTTTTCTGGGTACTTGACACCGAAAATTGATTGACGGCCAAAATGTCTGTCGGTTTGTGGTCAACGCCACACACTTAAACGTTCAGCCGATTTTATTCAAAATTGATATTCTAGATCAATTTAAAAAACTTAAGGCACTATGAGTTTTAAACGGAAATTTTATTTTTGGAAAGTATTTTACATTACGCCTTAAAAACGTTTTCAAATGTTCTTAAAAAATGTCTCTACATTTTGGATTAAACTAGGCTATCATAAAGGGCGGTTAAAAGAATGTTGTAGATCTAATTTTCGTTAAAATCGCATATATTTCGAAAAATTTCATAAGTTCAATATTTTTGACGTCTTACTACCGCTACAATATTGAAGAGAAAAATTTGTGCGGTGAAAAAATGTGTTCATTAAGCACAGACCGTTGAAATAAGGTCATGAATAATTTTTCAAAAAATTTTAGTAGTTTTTCTTACTTTTGCGTGAAAAAATATAAGCCATTTTGATTTATATTTGCCAAAAATAGCAGATATTTTTCCTTTAAATGTCTCCTCCTATGTATCGATGAACGATTAAAACAATTGTGCTAGTCCCATTTTCGGCGAACTTGCCGTTATTTCGAAAATTGCAGAGTTAACATTGCATAAGTATTTGAAAGACAGAGATTTGTCTTAATATTAGATTGAGCTAAAACAATCAGATCTAAAAACAGTTTATGTATATTTTTTGAAAACACGAATAGTTCTTGCGTACTTCTGAATTGAATTACAATATGAAACAATATATTTTTTTTTCCAGAAAAAGCTCGAGAGACAGTACATGCTACTGCAGTACTAGTTTATTTTGGCGAAGAAGTGCAAAAAAAGCTTGGGGGTTTTGATGAAGTACTTGTAAAATGTGACATACAAACCTAAATGACATCTTAAGTCACTAGAAAATGAGCTGGCACACAATTACCGGAACCTGTAAAATGGAAAAATGATTTAAACGTTTATTATTACCCAAAACTATAATTAAATGTATGGTAAAAGGCACAGACACATATAAGTATGTTTGAAAGCCGTTTACGAGAAAAGGGCATATACAAATTTCGTCAAAGTGTTAACTTTTCATAATTCGTATAAATAGGCGAATGATCGCAGCGACATGAGAAGCCTTTAAGGCGGTAGACGTTGCGGCGTTGTGACCGCGACTGAGCTAGTTATATTGTGTTTAAGGATAGCTCTGCGGTCGGTGGTTCCCACAAGTAGGACGCGATAAGACGGATGGGGAAGAATGCATTTCTGGGCATTTTTTGAACTCAATTCTTTCCCAGAATAAATAAACGTACTTATTAAAGTAAATCTGATGTACTCATTCGTCATATTCGGCAATAGACTAAGGGTAATATTCGCATTATCAAACTAGCAGTCCTACAACAGCAAATAAATTCTCACATTCTTCTAACTGCTCCGATGTATTACATGAACCTGCAAAAATATTTTCAAGCAGCAAAACTTTCTCCGCAAAACAGACTTGAACTCAGGTTCTTTGAGTTCGCCGTGGGCCTTGCCTCTGCGCTGTGAAACGGTGTGTTATGAACTCGAGCTGATGCTTAAAAATGTAATTGAAGCATCGGCTGGAACAACGCTGTAAGCGACATATTGTAAATTTTACAGGAAAGGGCAAAATCGATTACCTCTTAACCTTTTACTGCTAATAGGTGCTGTATGCTCTTCTTCCACTTGTAGATGTTTAATGAAATGTGTTTTAGAAAGGAAAATGCTCTAGAAAGAATGTTCTACGACTTTCAAACGAATGTAGATTCATTCCATGGAACAACGTTACGTAACCAGTACACACAACAAGGTGTTATTCTCAGGGGCGTGCGGTGATTGCATTTGCAAACCCCACACTACTAGCAGCCAACCAGCTGCCCTCCACCCCTGTACCCCTGTCCTGTTGTAATTATGTTCCTGTTTTGTTTCCTGCTGTAATTATGCCAAGTCTGGTACTGGCTTACCTTTTTCAATTATCTGCCTTCTTTTCGAGTAACTGTCTAATTGAAACAGTCTCCTCATAATATCAACTATACACTCACTGGAAGACATACTACACACAATTATTCCTGAAATATCCATTAGATTAGAAAACGCAATTATTACTATATGCAAAGTTACTACAAATCCTCACGAAATACGCGTAAAACACGACAATGCGTCACAAACACTACCATGTATTACCACTGCGTCACGCGCTGCCGTGCCACGCACGCCGACGCCCATGATTCTCTTAGACGACTTAGCTGTGCTATTCAAAAGTTTGGGGATTCTATTGGTCTGATCACATGTGAGTCAGAACTTCCTTGCTTAGAAAAATAATAAAATCTTTACTGAGCATTGTGGTTCACTCTCATTACAGAAAGAGAGAAATATGCGCCCGTAATCATTTTATAAGTTATAAACTTCTCAACCAACGTACGGTAATTTATACTAATAAAACATACCATAAAGTTTCATTGTGGTAGCACTGCTTATGAGTAACCACTTTCGCAAGCATGGCGAGTCAGGTGAGGCCTGCCTTGAAGAAGCAGGTGGGAGGGGGATATGTCATCCATCCCCAGCTAGCTGAATTTTGGCCACTATCGCCTGCAGTTGCTTCCCGAACCCCGCCTGCCGCTGGCCCATTGAATTAGATGCGCGGGCACCTCTCGTCCCAGCGAAGATTTCAGCGCTGGGTTTAGAGCAGTGCAGGCGTAGTGGGCCGCCGCAAGTTCGCAGTAGAATGTACAGTGGGTACAAAGTTTTTGTTCATGCAACATACAGTTCAAGGTAACTTTAATTCTCAAAATTCATTAAATTCTCATTCTTGTTTACCCCAGCAGTGGTGGGGTTGCTGGGGTTGAATGCACGCCACTGGCTATTCTATGGTAGCTGTCTTGTCTGGACGGAGACCCACAGCCACCTCAGAATTGCATTGAAGATGGCCGCACTGTGACCGAAAAGGCTTTATGCTCAAATAAAATCCTACGATGTTAAAAACAAACGCCTCAAATGTATTTCTATGTGTTATTCTAAT
>JAHLJT010008499.1:0-54176 GCA_031308135.1 Acheta domesticus | reverse complement strand
TGAAGATGTCCGTATAGTTAGCACACCCACTTATTCAAAAATAAAAAAAGACCTATACCATATTTTGTTCCAATTTTGAACTAATTTATACCCACCTTAAAAAATTTTCTACCAATGCAGAACATCAAAATTTACAACGTGTCCCGTGGGTGCGCGCACTTAACGTTAAGTTAGCATACCCACACAAGAAAAATGCGTTAAACCAAAAAAAACAAATATACCACAATTTTGTACTAATTTTGAACTAATTTATACCCACCTTAAAAAATTTTGAACCGATGCACAACATCAAAATATACAACGTTGAAGAGTGGGTGCGCCAGGTTAACGTTAAGTTGGCAAACCCACACAAAAAAATGCGTTAAACCAAAAAAACAAAATATACCACAATTTGTACTAATTTTGAACTAATTTATACCCACCTTAAAAAATTTTGAACCGATGCACAACATCAAAATATACAACGTTGAAGAGTGGGTGCGCCAGGTTAACGTTAAGTTGGCAAACCCACACAAGAAAAATGCGGTAAACCAAAAAAACAAATATACCACAATTTTGTACTAATTTTGAACTAATTTATACCCACCTTAAAAAATTTTGAACCGATGCACAACATCAAAATATACAACGTTGAAGAGTGGGTGCGCCAGGTTAACGTTAAGTTGGCAAACCCACACAAGAAAAATGCGTTAAACCAAAAAACAAATATACCACAATTTTGTACTAATTTGAACTAATTTATACCCACCTTAAAAAATTTTGAACCGATGCACAACATCAAAATATACAACGTTGAAGAGTGGGTGCGCCAGGTTAACGTTAAGTTGGCAAACCCACACAAGAAAAATGCATTAAACCAAAAAAACAAATATACCACAATTTTGTACTAATTTTGAACTAATTTATACCCACCTTAAAAAATTTTGAACCGATGCACAACATCAAAATATACAACGTTGAAGAGTGGGTGCGCCAGGTTAACGTTAAGTTGGCAAACCCACACAAGAAAAATGCGGTAAACCAAAAAAACAAATATACCACAATTTTGTACTAATTTTGAACTAATTTATACCCACCTTAAAAAATTTTGAACCGATGCATAACATCAAAATATACAACGTTTAAGAATGGTGCGCCAAGTTATGATTGAGTGTAATGACCAATATTGCCAATGATCAATAAAATGCTTGCGTTTTAAAAATACCAAAAAAACAAATATAACATCAATTATGTACTAATTTTTGACTACTGTAATCCTACTTCTTCAAAAACTTTAAATGTTTCGCTTTCGACTGTACTTTACCAGAAAATCTCTGTCGTTAGTTATCCCGACTAATCGGCTGAACCGACATTGGCGCTGAATTGCGACACATACAACAGCTGACATTACAATAAGTGAGCGAAGAAATGGAGTTGGCTACTCAGGAATTCTGTGGAGCATCTCGTTAATGTTATTTGAATCAAGTACCATAAAAATGAGATTAAAATTGATGAAATCAGCGAAACATGCATTAAAATGAAGGAAGAAGTTAAAAATAAAAGTTGTTATTCGAAATCGACGAAAATGGCAAAAAGTCTTATAAAAATGGGTCATTTCCTTTTGTTATAATATATCATGATAGATGATAATACTAAACGGCATTGTTCTGAAGTGAAAAAAAATCACATTTCATTAAAATCTGCTCCCTGGTTACGAGGTACAAAGTGTTTATGGCTTTTTATTATATTCCGATTGTCTTGTTTTGGTTCGCTCGTTATGGATGTGAATCACTGAGAAAAAGTGTAGGTGGTTTTATGCCTAATTCAGTATTTAAAATGTGAATATGCCTGCAAAAATATTTATTGTATTAATATGTTTTGAAATTATTACTTACATTTCCGTATAGTTTGGAAATATTAAGGAACACCATGTTAGTATTCTCTGATTTTAGTATGTCATCAAATCGTTCACCATCTTTTGTTCATCAACGTAATGTAGCTGTTTACTGGAAACAGCATGTAAACTACAAGTTGTTATAATCTTTCGATATCAGGCACTATTAATCAAAGAACAAATTGCGTCAGTCATGTTAATAATATGAGTAACATGCAATGTTATTTAAGGAACATTACGTATTAATACACACGTGCTTCTCCACTTTCAAAGTGGAATGACGTAAGCCCTTTCACTTCCATATACCTATTTAAGAGACCATTGGTGGAGAATTGTAAGTAATCAAACAATACTTGAAATATCCTGAGATGCTCGAAAGACACAGCAATCAACAGATATTGTCGCGTCAAGATTCTAAAAATTTCGTGTGGAAAATCCAGTAAACGATGGGGGGGTGGAGAAACGCCACCTTTTGTTCGCCGGCCTGCTCTCCTAAATGATCAACGTTATTCTGTGAAGTTTTTCCTGCGCACAGTACCTGAACCCCCTGAGTTCATTCGCCCAGCGGAAGGTAGGGGGAGGCGCATTGTACGCGACAGGTAGCATTGAGGGATGGAAACGGTAGGGGGATGCTCAGGTAGAAAGCTCAATGGAACTCCTTTCTCTCTTCCTTCTGAGAAGGGCAGCTTTTCTGTTCGTGCCAAAATTCCCCATCTACATTCACTATTTCTTAACAATTTTGTAAGTACATTTCATAAAATAATATGTTGTTTGGTATTCAACTGTTGGTACTGTTAAATGTTAATTGTCATGATGAAAAGAATGCAATGAAGCACAAGAAATTGAATTATCACTCACAATTCTAACAGAAATTTTCATTGAATAAATGTTTTGATATCGAACATCAAATGTATAATTAAAAGTATTATAATTATTTATGAATAAATGTCTATTGCAATAGCAAAAAAGGTGGGAATGTCATTACAACATGTACAAGAAATATGGTATAAATAATAAATATAAAATATAGTACAGAAAATTAATGCAATGCAAAAATAAAATACTCTTAAAACCGAAACCAAATAGCACAACAACAGTCAACTAATTCAACAAGAGTACAATGTCAAAAAGCCGAACTTTAAGTCTGGAACTTTCGATAGAATAAGGAAACCATTCATTCTATTATACTTGAACGACAAAATCCCCCCCCCCAAATGAAATGAGGAAACATATGCAAAAACTTTGAAAAAACAACACCATATAATTTTTTCGATCCCGGAAAATGTTTTTTAGTCAACTATTAAATGTGGGTACTTCTAAGATACTCACAGTGCGCTAAAAACTGTAATTTGTTGTTCAGATAAATAATTAATCAGCTTCTAAATATGAAACTCGTTCAGATAAAATTATAAGTGCAACAAAGAAAACAACATAATTTCGTCTGAACACATCAGATACTACAGATACTTTCGTTTAGTGTACCCACTTATTATATTAGTTTAGTGAAGTATACTCTAATTCAGTAAAGAATCATTGATTATCATTATATTAATTCCTTGCGTGTAATTAAAAATTCATAACTAACAATCAGAATTCAGAAGAAGGATCAAAATCGTTTATTTACGCCATTATAACACAGAAGTGGCCAACATATTTCCAGTCGGCCATGAAACATCGACAAAAATATACATAACAGACTTAATAACTACATCAATAAAATTAAATTGGTGAAGTGATAAAATAAAATAAAAATTGGTGAAGTAAACGTTGATTTGAAACAAGCTGACTAACGGATCAACACTAACGGATCATCACAATAAAGCATTTGGTCTTCACATGTTATAAATGTAAAATTTATAAACGTCAGATGTATTTACCCGAACTAAAATGTACGTCAGAAAAACTTCTGTATCAGTTGCGACTCTTTTTCACTTTCCGATATTTATACATAATTTCTCTCATTCCTTTCTTAACATTTCGTGGGAACTAATGTTTACATGGTTTTATCAGCTTCTTCAAATATGTCTTCTGAAATATGTCCAATATCTTTCATTTGAAAGCATTTTTTCCCCACCATAAGGCTAATATATTCAAAATACGCAGAGGAGGAGGGCGTAGCTCAATTAGTAAAGCGCTCGCTTAGCATGCGAGGAGTATGCGTTCGAAACCTAACTACTTGAAATTTCTAAGAATTTTTTAAATAGAACACAAATGTTTGTGATAAATAAGGTAATATATTCAAAATCCGCAGAGGAGAGGCGTAGCTCACATTAGTAAAGCGCTCGCTTAGCATGCGAGAGGTATGGCGTTCGAAACCTAACTACTTGAAATTTCTAAGAATTTTTCTAAATAGAACACAAATGTTGTGATAATAAGGCTAATAATTCAAATCCGCAGAGGAGAGGCGTAGCTCAATTAGTAAGCGCTCGCTTAGCATGCGCGAGGTATGGCGTTCGAAACCTAACTACTTGAAATTTCTAAGAATTTTTCTAAATAGAACACAAATGTTGTGATAAATAAGGCTAATATATTCAAAATCCGCAGAGGAGAGGCGTTAGCTCAATAGTAAAGCGCTCGCTTAGCATGCGGAGAGGTATGGCGTTCGAAACCTAACTACTTGAAATTTCTAAGAATTTTTCTAAATAGAACACAAATGTCTGTGATAAATAAGGCTAATATATTCAAAATCCGCAGAGGAGAGGCGTCGCTCAATTAGTAAAGCGCTCGCTTAGCATGCGAGAGGTATGGCGTTTCGTAACCTAACTACTTGAAATTTCTAAGAATTTTTCTAAATAGAAACACAATGTTGTGATAATAAGGCTAATATATTCAAAATCGGCAGAGGAGGCGCGTAGCTCATTAGTAAAGCGCTCGCTTAGCATGCGAGAGGTATGGCGTTCGAAACCTAACTACTCTGAATTTCTAAGAATTTTTTCTAAATAGAACACAAATGTTGTGATAAATAAGGCTATATATTCAAAATCCGCAGAGGATAGGCGTAGGCTCAATTCGTTAAAGCGCTCGCTTAGCATGCGAGAGGTATGGCGTTCGAAACCTAACTACTTGAAATTCTAGAATTTTTCTAAATAGAACACAAATGTTGTGATAAATAGGCTAATATATTCAAAATCCGCAGAGGAGAGGCCGTAGCTCACTTAGTAAAGCGCTCGCTTAGCATGCGAGAGGTATGGCGTTCGAACCTAACTACTTGAAATTTCTAAGAATTTTTCTAAATAGAACACAAATGTTGTGATAACTAAGGCTAATATATTCAAATTCCGCAGAGGAGAGGCGTAGCTCAATTAGTAAAGCGCTCGCTTAGCATGCGAGAGGTATGGCGTTCGAAACCTAACTACTTGAAATTTCTAAGAATTTTTTCTAAATAGAACACAAATGTTGTGATAAATAAGGCTAATATATTCAAAATCCGCAGAGGAGAGGCGTAGCTCAATTAGTAAAGCGCTCGCCTTAGCATGCGAGAGGTATGGCGCTTCGAAACCTAACTACTCGAAATTTCTAAGAATTTCTAAATAGAACACAAATGTTGTGATAAATAAGGCTAATATATTCAAAATCTGCAGAGAAGAGGCGTAGCTCAATTAGTAAAGCGCTCGCTAGCATGCGAGAGGTATGGCGTTCGAAACCTAACTACTTGAAATTTCTAAGAATTTTTCTAAATAGAACACAAATGTTGTGATAAATAAGGCTAATATATTCAAAATCCGCAGAGGAGAAGGCCGCTAGCTCAATTCAGTAAGCGCTCGCCTTATTGCCCATGTGTGCGAGAAGTATGGCGTTCGAAACCTAACTACTTGAAATTTCTAAGAATTTTTCTAAATAGAACACAAATGTTGTGATAAATAAGGCTAATATATTCAAAATCCGCAGAGGAGAGGCGTAGCTCAATTAGTAAAGCGCTCGCTTAGCATGCGAGAGGTATGGCGTTCGAAACCTAACTACTTCAAATTTCTAAGAATTTTTCTAAATAGAACACAAATGTTGTGATAAATAAGGCTAATATATTCAAAATCCGCAGAGGAGAGGCGTAGCTCAATTAGTAAAGCGCTCGCTTAGCATGCGAGAGGTATGGCGTTCGAAACCTAACTACTTGAAATTTCTAAGAATTTTTCTAAATAGAACACAAATGTTGTGATAAATAAGGCTAATATATTCAAAATCCGCAGAGGAGAGGCGTAGCTCAATTAGTAAAGCGCTCGCTTAGCATGCGAGAGGTATGGCGTTCGAAACCTAACTACTTGAAATTTCTAAGAATTTTTCTAAATAGAACACAAATGTTGTGATAAATAAGGCTAATATATTCAAAATCCGCAGAGGAGAGGCGTAGCTCAATTAGTAAAGCGCTCGCTTAGCATGCGAGAGGTATGGCGTTCGAAACCTAACTACTTGAAATTTCTAAGAATTTTTCTAAATAGAACACAAATGTTGTGATAAATAAGGCTAATATATTCAAAATCCGCAGAGGAGAGGCGTAGCTCAATTAGTAAAGCGCTCGCTTAGCATGCGAGAGGTATGGCGTTCGAAACCTAACTACTTGAAATTTCTAAGAATTTTTCTAAATAGAACACAAATGTTGTGATAAATAAGGCTAATATATTCAAAATCCGCAGAGGAGAGGCGTAGCTCAATTAGTAAAGCGCTCGCTTAGCATGCGAGAGGTATGGCGTTCGAAACCTAACTACTTGAAATTTCTAAGAATTTTTCTAAATAGAACACAAATGTTGTGATAAATAAGGCTAATATATTCAAAATCCGCAGAGGAGAGGCGTAGCTCAATTAGTAAAGCGCTCGCTTAGCATGCGAGAGGTATGGCGTTCGAAACCTAACTACTTGAAATTTCTAAGAATTTTTCTAAATAGAACACAAATGTTGTGATAAATAAGGCTAATATATTCAAAATCCGCAGAGGAGAGGCGTAGCTCAATTAGTAAAGCGCTCGCTTAGCATGCGAGAGGTATGGCGTTCGAAACCTAACTACTTGAAATTTCTAAGAATTTTTCTAAATAGAACACAAATGTTGTGATAAATAAGGCTAATATATTCAAAATCCGCAGAGGAGAGGCGTAGCTCAATTAGTAAAGCGCTCGCTTAGCATGCGAGAGGTATGGCGTTCGAAACCTAACTACTTGAAATTTCTAAGAATTTTTCTAAATAGAACACAAATGTTGTGATAAATAAGGCTAATATATTCAAAATCCGCAGAGGAGAGGCGTAGCTCAATTAGTAAAGCGCTCGCTTAGCATGCGAGAGGTATGGCGTTCGAAACCTAACTACTTGAAATTTCTAAGAATTTTTCTAAATAGAACACAAATGTTGTGATAAATAAGGCTAATATATTCAAAATCCGCAGAGGAGAGGCGTAGCTCAATTAGTAAAGCGCTCGCTTAGCATGCGAGAGGTATGGCGTTCGAAACCTAACTACTTGAAATTTCTAAGAATTTTTCTAAATAGAACACAAATGTTGTGATAAATAAGGCTAATATATTCAAAATCCGCAGAGGAGAGGCGTAGCTCAATTAGTAAAGCGCTCGCTTAGCATGCGAGAGGTATGGCGTTCGAAACCTAACTACTTGAAATTTCTAAGAATTTTTCTAAATAGAACACAAATGTTGTGATAAATAAGGCTAATATATTCAAAATCCGCAGAGGAGAGGCGTAGCTCAATTAGTAAAGCGCTCGCTTAGCATGCGAGAGGTATGGCGTTCGAAACCTAACTACTTGAAATTTCTAAGAATTTTTCTAAATAGAACACAAATGTTGTGATAAATAAGGCTAATATATTCAAAATCCGCAGAGGAGAGGCGTAGCTCAATTAGTAAAGCGCTCGCTTAGCATGCGAGAGGTATGGCGTTCGAAACCTAACTACTTGAAATTTCTAAGAATTTTTCTAAATAGAACACAAATGTTGTGATAAATAAGGCTAATATATTCAAAATCCGCAGAGGAGAGGCGTAGCTCAATTAGTAAAGCGCTCGCTTAGCATGCGAGAGGTATGGCGTTCGAAACCTAACTACTTGAAATTTCTAAGAATTTTTCTAAATAGAACACAAATGTTGTGATAAATAAGGCTAATATATTCAAAATCCGCAGAGGAGAGGCGTAGCTCAATTAGTAAAGCGCTCGCTTAGCATGCGAGAGGTATGGCGTTCGAAACCTAACTACTTGAAATTTCTAAGAATTTTTCTAAATAGAACACAAATGTTGTGATAAATAAGGCTAATATATTCAAAATCCGCAGAGGAGAGGCGTAGCTCAATTAGTAAAGCGCTCGCTTAGCATGCGAGAGGTATGGCGTTCGAAACCTAACTACTTGAAATTTCTAAGAATTTTTCTAAATAGAACACAAATGTTGTGATAAATAAGGCTAATATATTCAAAATCCGCAGAGGAGAGGCGTAGCTCAATTAGTAAAGCGCTCGCTTAGCATGCGAGAGGTATGGCGTTCGAAACCTAACTACTTGAAATTTCTAAGAATTTTTCTAAATAGAACACAAATGTTGTGATAAATAAGGCTAATATATTCAAAATCCGCAGAGGAGAGGCGTAGCTCAATTAGTAAAGCGCTCGCTTAGCATGCGAGAGGTATGGCGTTCGAAACCTAACTACTTGAAATTTCTAAGAATTTTTCTAAATAGAACACAAATGTTGTGATAAATAAGGCTAATATATTCAAAATCCGCAGAGGAGAGGCGTAGCTCAATTAGTAAAGCGCTCGCTTAGCATGCGAGAGGTATGGCGTTCGAAACCTAACTACTTGAAATTTCTAAGAATTTTTCTAAATAGAACACAAATGTTGTGATAAATAAGGCTAATATATTCAAAATCCGCAGAGGAGAGGCGTAGCTCAATTAGTAAAGCGCTCGCTTAGCATGCGAGAGGTATGGCGTTCGAAACCTAACTACTTGAAATTTCTAAGAATTTTTCTAAATAGAACACAAATGTTGTGATAAATAAGGCTAATATATTCAAAATCCGCAGAGGAGAGGCGTAGCTCAATTAGTAAAGCGCTCGCTTAGCATGCGAGAGGTATGGCGTTCGAAACCTAACTACTTGAAATTTCTAAGAATTTTTCTAAATAGAACACAAATGTTGTGATAAATAAGGCTAATATATTCAAAATCCGCAGAGGAGAGGCGTAGCTCAATTAGTAAAGCGCTCGCTTAGCATGCGAGAGGTATGGCGTTCGAAACCTAACTACTTGAAATTTCTAAGAATTTTTCTAAATAGAACACAAATGTTGTGATAAATAAGGCTAATATATTCAAAATCCGCAGAGGAGAGGCGTAGCTCAATTAGTAAAGCGCTCGCTTAGCATGCGAGAGGTATGGCGTTCGAAACCTAACTACTTGAAATTTCTAAGAATTTTTCTAAATAGAACACAAATGTTGTGATAAATAAGGCTAATATATTCAAAATCCGCAGAGGAGAGGCGTAGCTCAATTAGTAAAGCGCTCGCTTAGCATGCGAGAGGTATGGCGTTCGAAACCTAACTACTTGAAATTTCTAAGAATTTTTCTAAATAGAACACAAATGTTGTGATAAATAAGGCTAATATATTCAAAATCCGCAGAGGAGAGGCGTAGCTCAATTAGTAAAGCGCTCGCTTAGCATGCGAGAGGTATGGCGTTCGAAACCTAACTACTTGAAATTTCTAAGAATTTTTCTAAATAGAACACAAATGTTGTGATAAATAAGGCTAATATATTCAAAATCCGCAGAGGAGAGGCGTAGCTCAATTAGTAAAGCGCTCGCTTAGCATGCGAGAGGTATGGCGTTCGAAACCTAACTACTTGAAATTTCTAAGAATTTTTCTAAATAGAACACAAATGTTGTGATAAATAAGGCTAATATATTCAAAATCCGCAGAGGAGAGGCGTAGCTCAATTAGTAAAGCGCTCGCTTAGCATGCGAGAGGTATGGCGTTCGAAACCTAACTACTTGAAATTTCTAAGAATTTTTCTAAATAGAACACAAATGTTGTGATAAATAAGGCTAATATATTCAAAATCCGCAGAGGAGAGGCGTAGCTCAATTAGTAAAGCGCTCGCTTAGCATGCGAGAGGTATGGCGTTCGAAACCTAACTACTTGAAATTTCTAAGAATTTTTCTAAATAGAACACAAATGTTGTGATAAATAAGGCTAATATATTCAAAATCCGCAGAGGAGAGGCGTAGCTCAATTAGTAAAGCGCTCGCTTAGCATGCGAGAGGTATGGCGTTCGAAACCTAACTACTTGAAATTTCTAAGAATTTTTCTAAATAGAACACAAATGTTGTGATAAATAAGGCTAATATATTCAAAATCCGCAGAGGAGAGGCGTAGCTCAATTAGTAAAGCGCTCGCTTAGCATGCGAGAGGTATGGCGTTCGAAACCTAACTACTTGAAATTTCTAAGAATTTTTCTAAATAGAACACAAATGTTGTGATAAATAAGGCTAATATATTCAAAATCCGCAGAGGAGAGGCGTAGCTCAATTAGTAAAGCGCTCGCTTAGCATGCGAGAGGTATGGCGTTCGAAACCTAACTACTTGAAATTTCTAAGAATTTTTCTAAATAGAACACAAATGTTGTGATAAATAAGGCTAATATATTCAAAATCCGCAGAGGAGAGGCGTAGCTCAATTAGTAAAGCGCTCGCTTAGCATGCGAGAGGTATGGCGTTCGAAACCTAACTACTTGAAATTTCTAAGAATTTTTCTAAATAGAACACAAATGTTGTGATAAATAAGGCTAATATATTCAAAATCCGCAGAGGAGAGGCGTAGCTCAATTAGTAAAGCGCTCGCTTAGCATGCGAGAGGTATGGCGTTCGAAACCTAACTACTTGAAATTTCTAAGAATTTTTCTAAATAGAACACAAATGTTGTGATAAATAAGGCTAATATATTCAAAATCCGCAGAGGAGAGGCGTAGCTCAATTAGTAAAGCGCTCGCTTAGCATGCGAGAGGTATGGCGTTCGAAACCTAACTACTTGAAATTTCTAAGAATTTTTCTAAATAGAACACAAATGTTGTGATAAATAAGGCTAATATATTCAAAATCCGCAGAGGAGAGGCGTAGCTCAATTAGTAAAGCGCTCGCTTAGCATGCGAGAGGTATGGCGTTCGAAACCTAACTACTTGAAATTTCTAAGAATTTTTCTAAATAGAACACAAATGTTGTGATAAATAAGGCTAATATATTCAAAATCCGCAGAGGAGAGGCGTAGCTCAATTAGTAAAGCGCTCGCTTAGCATGCGAGAGGTATGGCGTTCGAAACCTAACTACTTGAAATTTCTAAGAATTTTTCTAAATAGAACACAAATGTTGTGATAAATAAGGCTAATATATTCAAAATCCGCAGAGGAGAGGCGTAGCTCAATTAGTAAAGCGCTCGCTTAGCATGCGAGAGGTATGGCGTTCGAAACCTAACTACTTGAAATTTCTAAGAATTTTTCTAAATAGAACACAAATGTTGTGATAAATAAGGCTAATATATTCAAAATCCGCAGAGGAGAGGCGTAGCTCAATTAGTAAAGCGCTCGCTTAGCATGCGAGAGGTATGGCGTTCGAAACCTAACTACTTGAAATTTCTAAGAATTTTTCTAAATAGAACACAAATGTTGTGATAAATAAGGCTAATATATTCAAAATCCGCAGAGGAGAGGCGTAGCTCAATTAGTAAAGCGCTCGCTTAGCATGCGAGAGGTATGGCGTTCGAAACCTAACTACTTGAAATTTCTAAGAATTTTTCTAAATAGAACACAAATGTTGTGATAAATAAGGCTAATATATTCAAAATCCGCAGAGGAGAGGCGTAGCTCAATTAGTAAAGCGCTCGCTTAGCATGCGAGAGGTATGGCGTTCGAAACCTAACTACTTGAAATTTCTAAGAATTTTTCTAAATAGAACACAAATGTTGTGATAAATAAGGCTAATATATTCAAAATCCGCAGAGGAGAGGCGTAGCTCAATTAGTAAAGCGCTCGCTTAGCATGCGAGAGGTATGGCGTTCGAAACCTAACTACTTGAAATTTCTAAGAATTTTTCTAAATAGAACACAAATGTTGTGATAAATAAGGCTAATATATTCAAAATCCGCAGAGGAGAGGCGTAGCTCAATTAGTAAAGCGCTCGCTTAGCATGCGAGAGGTATGGCGTTCGAAACCTAACTACTTGAAATTTCTAAGAATTTTTCTAAATAGAACACAAATGTTGTGATAAATAAGGCTAATATATTCAAAATCCGCAGAGGAGAGGCGTAGCTCAATTAGTAAAGCGCTCGCTTAGCATGCGAGAGGTATGGCGTTCGAAACCTAACTACTTGAAATTTCTAAGAATTTTTCTAAATAGAACACAAATGTTGTGATAAATAAGGCTAATATATTCAAAATCCGCAGAGGAGAGGCGTAGCTCAATTAGTAAAGCGCTCGCTTAGCATGCGAGAGGTATGGCGTTCGAAACCTAACTACTTGAAATTTCTAAGAATTTTTCTAAATAGAACACAAATGTTGTGATAAATAAGGCTAATATATTCAAAATCCGCAGAGGAGAGGCGTAGCTCAATTAGTAAAGCGCTCGCTTAGCATGCGAGAGGTATGGCGTTCGAAACCTAACTACTTGAAATTTCTAAGAATTTTTCTAAATAGAACACAAATGTTGTGATAAATAAGGCTAATATATTCAAAATCCGCAGAGGAGAGGCGTAGCTCAATTAGTAAAGCGCTCGCTTAGCATGCGAGAGGTATGGCGTTCGAAACCTAACTACTTGAAATTTCTAAGAATTTTTCTAAATAGAACACAAATGTTGTGATAAATAAGGCTAATATATTCAAAATCCGCAGAGGAGAGGCGTAGCTCAATTAGTAAAGCGCTCGCTTAGCATGCGAGAGGTATGGCGTTCGAAACCTAACTACTTGAAATTTCTAAGAATTTTTCTAAATAGAACACAAATGTTGTGATAAATAAGGCTAATATATTCAAAATCCGCAGAGGAGAGGCGTAGCTCAATTAGTAAAGCGCTCGCTTAGCATGCGAGAGGTATGGCGTTCGAAACCTAACTACTTGAAATTTCTAAGAATTTTTCTAAATAGAACACAAATGTTGTGATAAATAAGGCTAATATATTCAAAATCCGCAGAGGAGAGGCGTAGCTCAATTAGTAAAGCGCTCGCTTAGCATGCGAGAGGTATGGCGTTCGAAACCTAACTACTTGAAATTTCTAAGAATTTTTCTAAATAGAACACAAATGTTGTGATAAATAAGGCTAATATATTCAAAATCCGCAGAGGAGAGGCGTAGCTCAATTAGTAAAGCGCTCGCTTAGCATGCGAGAGGTATGGCGTTCGAAACCTAACTACTTGAAATTTCTAAGAATTTTTCTAAATAGAACACAAATGTTGTGATAAATAAGGCTAATATATTCAAAATCCGCAGAGGAGAGGCGTAGCTCAATTAGTAAAGCGCTCGCTTAGCATGCGAGAGGTATGGCGTTCGAAACCTAACTACTTGAAATTTCTAAGAATTTTTCTAAATAGAACACAAATGTTGTGATAAATAAGGCTAATATATTCAAAATCCGCAGAGGAGAGGCGTAGCTCAATTAGTAAAGCGCTCGCTTAGCATGCGAGAGGTATGGCGTTCGAAACCTAACTACTTGAAATTTCTAAGAATTTTTCTAAATAGAACACAAATGTTGTGATAAATAAGGCTAATATATTCAAAATCCGCAGAGGAGAGGCGTAGCTCAATTAGTAAAGCGCTCGCTTAGCATGCGAGAGGTATGGCGTTCGAAACCTAACTACTTGAAATTTCTAAGAATTTTTCTAAATAGAACACAAATGTTGTGATAAATAAGGCTAATATATTCAAAATCCGCAGAGGAGAGGCGTAGCTCAATTAGTAAAGCGCTCGCTTAGCATGCGAGAGGTATGGCGTTCGAAACCTAACTACTTGAAATTTCTAAGAATTTTTCTAAATAGAACACAAATGTTGTGATAAATAAGGCTAATATATTCAAAATCCGCAGAGGAGAGGCGTAGCTCAATTAGTAAAGCGCTCGCTTAGCATGCGAGAGGTATGGCGTTCGAAACCTAACTACTTGAAATTTCTAAGAATTTTTCTAAATAGAACACAAATGTTGTGATAAATAAGGCTAATATATTCAAAATCCGCAGAGGAGAGGCGTAGCTCAATTAGTAAAGCGCTCGCTTAGCATGCGAGAGGTATGGCGTTCGAAACCTAACTACTTGAAATTTCTAAGAATTTTTCTAAATAGAACACAAATGTTGTGATAAATAAGGCTAATATATTCAAAATCCGCAGAGGAGAGGCGTAGCTCAATTAGTAAAGCGCTCGCTTAGCATGCGAGAGGTATGGCGTTCGAAACCTAACTACTTGAAATTTCTAAGAATTTTTCTAAATAGAACACAAATGTTGTGATAAATAAGGCTAATATATTCAAAATCCGCAGAGGAGAGGCGTAGCTCAATTAGTAAAGCGCTCGCTTAGCATGCGAGAGGTATGGCGTTCGAAACCTAACTACTTGAAATTTCTAAGAATTTTTCTAAATAGAACACAAATGTTGTGATAAATAAGGCTAATATATTCAAAATCCGCAGAGGAGAGGCGTAGCTCAATTAGTAAAGCGCTCGCTTAGCATGCGAGAGGTATGGCGTTCGAAACCTAACTACTTGAAATTTCTAAGAATTTTTCTAAATAGAACACAAATGTTGTGATAAATAAGGCTAATATATTCAAAATCCGCAGAGGAGAGGCGTAGCTCAATTAGTAAAGCGCTCGCTTAGCATGCGAGAGGTATGGCGTTCGAAACCTAACTACTTGAAATTTCTAAGAATTTTTCTAAATAGAACACAAATGTTGTGATAAATAAGGCTAATATATTCAAAATCCGCAGAGGAGAGGCGTAGCTCAATTAGTAAAGCGCTCGCTTAGCATGCGAGAGGTATGGCGTTCGAAACCTAACTACTTGAAATTTCTAAGAATTTTTCTAAATAGAACACAAATGTTGTGATAAATAAGGCTAATATATTCAAAATCCGCAGAGGAGAGGCGTAGCTCAATTAGTAAAGCGCTCGCTTAGCATGCGAGAGGTATGGCGTTCGAAACCTAACTACTTGAAATTTCTAAGAATTTTTCTAAATAGAACACAAATGTTGTGATAAATAAGGCTAATATATTCAAAATCCGCAGAGGAGAGGCGTAGCTCAATTAGTAAAGCGCTCGCTTAGCATGCGAGAGGTATGGCGTTCGAAACCTAACTACTTGAAATTTCTAAGAATTTTTCTAAATAGAACACAAATGTTGTGATAAATAAGGCTAATATATTCAAAATCCGCAGAGGAGAGGCGTAGCTCAATTAGTAAAGCGCTCGCTTAGCATGCGAGAGGTATGGCGTTCGAAACCTAACTACTTGAAATTTCTAAGAATTTTTCTAAATAGAACACAAATGTTGTGATAAATAAGGCTAATATATTCAAAATCCGCAGAGGAGAGGCGTAGCTCAATTAGTAAAGCGCTCGCTTAGCATGCGAGAGGTATGGCGTTCGAAACCTAACTACTTGAAATTTCTAAGAATTTTTCTAAATAGAACACAAATGTTGTGATAAATAAGGCTAATATATTCAAAATCCGCAGAGGAGAGGCGTAGCTCAATTAGTAAAGCGCTCGCTTAGCATGCGAGAGGTATGGCGTTCGAAACCTAACTACTTGAAATTTCTAAGAATTTTTCTAAATAGAACACAAATGTTGTGATAAATAAGGCTAATATATTCAAAATCCGCAGAGGAGAGGCGTAGCTCAATTAGTAAAGCGCTCGCTTAGCATGCGAGAGGTATGGCGTTCGAAACCTAACTACTTGAAATTTCTAAGAATTTTTCTAAATAGAACACAAATGTTGTGATAAATAAGGCTAATATATTCAAAATCCGCAGAGGAGAGGCGTAGCTCAATTAGTAAAGCGCTCGCTTAGCATGCGAGAGGTATGGCGTTCGAAACCTAACTACTTGAAATTTCTAAGAATTTTTCTAAATAGAACACAAATGTTGTGATAAATAAGGCTAATATATTCAAAATCCGCAGAGGAGAGGCGTAGCTCAATTAGTAAAGCGCTCGCTTAGCATGCGAGAGGTATGGCGTTCGAAACCTAACTACTTGAAATTTCTAAGAATTTTTCTAAATAGAACACAAATGTTGTGATAAATAAGGCTAATATATTCAAAATCCGCAGAGGAGAGGCGTAGCTCAATTAGTAAAGCGCTCGCTTAGCATGCGAGAGGTATGGCGTTCGAAACCTAACTACTTGAAATTTCTAAGAATTTTTCTAAATAGAACACAAATGTTGTGATAAATAAGGCTAATATATTCAAAATCCGCAGAGGAGAGGCGTAGCTCAATTAGTAAAGCGCTCGCTTAGCATGCGAGAGGTATGGCGTTCGAAACCTAACTACTTGAAATTTCTAAGAATTTTTCTAAATAGAACACAAATGTTGTGATAAATAAGGCTAATATATTCAAAATCCGCAGAGGAGAGGCGTAGCTCAATTAGTAAAGCGCTCGCTTAGCATGCGAGAGGTATGGCGTTCGAAACCTAACTACTTGAAATTTCTAAGAATTTTTCTAAATAGAACACAAATGTTGTGATAAATAAGGCTAATATATTCAAAATCCGCAGAGGAGAGGCGTAGCTCAATTAGTAAAGCGCTCGCTTAGCATGCGAGAGGTATGGCGTTCGAAACCTAACTACTTGAAATTTCTAAGAATTTTTCTAAATAGAACACAAATGTTGTGATAAATAAGGCTAATATATTCAAAATCCGCAGAGGAGAGGCGTAGCTCAATTAGTAAAGCGCTCGCTTAGCATGCGAGAGGTATGGCGTTCGAAACCTAACTACTTCAAATTTCTAAGAATTTTTCTAAATAGAACACAAATGTTGTGATAAATAAGGCTAATATATTCAAAATCCGCAGAGGAGAGGCGTAGCTCAATTAGTAAAGCGCTCGCTTAGCATGCGAGAGGTATGGCGTTCGAAACCTAACTACTTGAAATTTCTAAGAATTTTTCTAAATAGAACACAAATGTTGTGATAAATAAGGCTAATATATTCAAAATCCGCAGAGGAGAGGCGTAGCTCAATTAGTAAAGCGCTCGCTTAGCATGCGAGAGGTATGGCGTTCGAAACCTAACTACTTGAAATTTCTAAGAATTTTTCTAAATAGAACACAAATGTTGTGATAAATAAGGCTAATATATTCAAAATCCGCAGAGGAGAGGCGTAGCTCAATTAGTAAAGCGCTCGCTTAGCATGCGAGAGGTATGGCGTTCGAAACCTAACTACTTGAAATTTCTAAGAATTTTTCTAAATAGAACACAAATGTTGTGATAAATAAGGCTAATATATTCAAAATCCGCAGAGGAGAGGCGTAGCTCAATTAGTAAAGCGCTCGCTTAGCATGCGAGAGGTATGGCGTTCGAAACCTAACTACTTGAAATTTCTAAGAATTTTTCTAAATAGAACACAAATGTTGTGATAAATAAGGCTAATATATTCAAAATCCGCAGAGGAGAGGCGTAGCTCAATTAGTAAAGCGCTCGCTTAGCATGCGAGAGGTATGGCGTTCGAAACCTAACTACTTGAAATTTCTAAGAATTTTTCTAAATAGAACACAAATGTTGTGATAAATAAGGCTAATATATTCAAAATCCGCAGAGGAGAGGCGTAGCTCAATTAGTAAAGCGCTCGCTTAGCATGCGAGAGGTATGGCGTTCGAAACCTAACTACTTGAAATTTCTAAGAATTTTTCTAAATAGAACACAAATGTTGTGATAAATAAGGCTAATATATTCAAAATCCGCAGAGGAGAGGCGTAGCTCAATTAGTAAAGCGCTCGCTTAGCATGCGAGAGGTATGGCGTTCGAAACCTAACTACTTGAAATTTCTAAGAATTTTTCTAAATAGAACACAAATGTTGTGATAAATAAGGCTAATATATTCAAAATCCGCAGAGGAGAGGCGTAGCTCAATTAGTAAAGCGCTCGCTTAGCATGCGAGAGGTATGGCGTTCGAAACCTAACTACTTGAAATTTCTAAGAATTTTTCTAAATAGAACACAAATGTTGTGATAAATAAGGCTAATATATTCAAAATCCGCAGAGGAGAGGCGTAGCTCAATTAGTAAAGCGCTCGCTTAGCATGCGAGAGGTATGGCGTTCGAAACCTAACTACTTGAAATTTCTAAGAATTTTTCTAAATAGAACACAAATGTTGTGATAAATAAGGCTAATATATTCAAAATCCGCAGAGGAGAGGCGTAGCTCAATTAGTAAAGCGCTCGCTTAGCATGCGAGAGGTATGGCGTTCGAAACCTAACTACTTTTCTAAGAATTTTTCTAAATAGAACACAAATGTTGTGATAAATAAGGCTAATATATTCAAAATCCGCAGAGGAGAGGCGTAGCTCAATTAGTAAAGCGCTCGCTTAGCATGCGAGAGGTATGGCGTTCGAAACCTAACTACTTAATTTTAAGAATTCTAAATAGAACACAAATGCGTTAAATAATAAAAAATTCAAATATACATAATCGTTGACTAATTTGAACTAATTTAAACCCACCTTAAAAAAATTTTGAACCGATGCAAATATCAAAATATACTAACGCAGAAGAGGCGTGCGCAGGTAACGTTAAGCTCGCAAAGCATGCAAGAGGTATGGCGTTAAACCAAAAAAAACAAATTACCAGAATTTTTCTAAATTGAACTAATTTATAAATAAGGCTAAAAAATTTGAACCGATGCACAACATCAAAATATACAACGTTGAAGAGAGGCGTGCGCAGGTTAACGTTAAGTTCGCAAACCCACACAAGAAAAAGCGGTAAACCAAAAAAAACAAAATATACCCAATTTTGTACTAATTTTGAACTAATTTATACCCACCTTAAAAAAATTTTGAACCGCACAACATCAAATAAACAACGTTGAAGAGTCGTGGTGCGCCAGGTTAACGTTAAGTTGGCAAACCCACACAGAAAAATGCGGTAAACCAAAAAAAAAATATACCACAATTTGTACTAATTTAGAACTAATTTATACCCACCTTAAAAAATTTTGAAACCGATGCACAACATCAAAATATACAACGTTGAAGAGTGGGTGCGACAGGTAACGTTAAGTTGGCAAACCACACAAAGAAAAATGCGGTAATAACCAAAAAAACAAATATAGCACAATTTGTACTAATTTTGAACTAATTTATACCCACCTTAAAAAATTTTTGAACCGATGCACAACATCAAATATACAACGTTGAAGAGTGGGTGCGCCAGGTTACGTTAAGTTGGCAAACCCACACAGAAAAATGCGGTAAACCAAAAAAACAAATATACCACAATTTTCTACTAATTTTGAACTAATTATACCCACCTTAAAAAATTTTGAACCTAGGCACAACATCAAAATACCGTTGAAGAGTGGGTGCTCAGGT
Source organism: Acheta domesticus (assembly GCA_031308135.1). Taxonomy (NCBI): domain Eukaryota; kingdom Metazoa; phylum Arthropoda; class Insecta; order Orthoptera; family Gryllidae; genus Acheta; species Acheta domesticus. The sequence continues at coordinate 34,801 of JAHLJT010008499.1, read as the reverse complement.
TAACGTTAAGTTGGCAAACCCACACAAGAAAAATGCATTAAACCAAAAAAAAAAAATATACCACAATTTTGTACTAATTTTGAACTAATTTATACCCACCTTAAAAAATTTTGAACCATGCACAACATCAAAATATACAACGTGAAGAGTGGGTGCGCCAGGTTAACGTTAAGTTGCAAACCCACACAAGAAAAATGCGTAAACCAAAAAAACAAATATACCACAATTTTGTACTAATTTTGAACTAATTTATACCCACCTTAAAAAATTTTGAACCGATGCACAACATCAAAATATACAACGTTGAAGAGTGGGTGCGCCAGGTTAACGTTAAGTTGGCAAACCCACACAAGAAAAATGCGTTAAACCAAAAAAACAAATATACCACAATTTTGTACTAATTTTGAACTAATTTATACCCACCTTAAAAAATTTTGAACCGATGCACAACATCAAAATATACAACGTTGAAGAGTGGGTGCGCCAGGTTAACGTTAAGTTGGCAACCCACACAAGAAAAAATGCGTTAACCAAAAAAACAAATATACCACAATTTTGTACTAATTTTGAACTAATTTATACCCACCTTAAAAAATTTTGAACCGATGCACAACATCAAAATATACAACGTTGAAGAGTGGGTGCGCCAGGTTAACGTTAAGTTGCAAACCCACACAAGAAAAATGCGGTAAACCAAAAAAACAAATATACCACAATTTTGTACTAATTTTGAACTAATTTATACCCACCTTAAAAAATTTTGAACCGATGCACAACATCAAAATATACAACGTTGAAGAGTGGGTGCGCCAGGTTAACGTTAAGTTGGCAAACCCACACAAGAAAAATGCGTAAACCAAAAAAACAAATATACCACAATTTTGTACTAATTTTGAACTAATTTATACCCACCTTAAAAAATTTTGAACCGATGCACAACATCAAAATATACAACGTTGAAGAGTGGGTGCGCCAGTTAACGTTAAGTTGGCAAACCCACACAAGAAAAATGCGGTAAACCAAAAAAACAAATATACCACAATTTTGTACTAATTTTGAACTAATTTATACCCACCTTAAAAAATTTTGAACCGATGCACAACATCAAAATATACAACGTTGAAGAGTGGGTGCGCCAGGTTAACGTTAAGTTGGCAAACCCACACAAGAAAAATGCGGTAAACCAAAAAAACAAATATACCACAATTTTGTACTAATTTTGAACTAATTTATACCCACCTTAAAAATTTTGAACCGATGCATAACATCAAAATATACAACGTTTAAGAAATGGTGCGCCAAGTTATGATTGAGTGTACATTTCATGACCTAAAATATTGCCAAATATGATCAATAAAATGCTTGGAATATGTTTTAAAAATACCGTAAAAGCAAAGAAAATGATGCAAAAAATGTTATCAAAAACAGTTCGTATGAGCAACTCATTCTGTTCAATACATTACTGCTGTAATCGAGACTACTTCTATTTGTTCAAGTGAGCCCAACTTTAAATGTTTCGCTTTCGACTGTACTTTACCAGAAAATCTCTGTCGTTAGTTATCCCGACTAATCGGCTGAACCGACATTGGCGCTGAATTGCGACACATACAACAGCTGACATTACAATAAGTGAGCGAAGAATGGAACTCAGGAATTCTGTGGAGCATCTCGTTATTGTTATTTGAATCAAGTACCATAAAAATGAGATTAAAATTGATGAAATCAGCGAAACATGCATTAAAATGAAGGAAGAAGTTAAAAAATAAAAGTTGTTATTCGAAATCGACGAAAAATGGCAAAAAGTCTTATAAAAATGGGTCATTTCCTTTTGTTATAATATATCATGATAGATGATAATACTAAACGGCATTGTTCTGAAGTGAAAAAAAATCACATTTCATTAAAATCTGCTCCCTGGTTACGAGGTACAAAGTGTTTATGGCTTTTTATTATATTCCGATTGTCTTGTTTTGGTTCGCTCGTTATGGATGTGAATCACTGAGAAAAAGTGTAGGTGGTTTTATGCCTAATTCAGTATTTAAAATGTGAATATGCCTGCAAAAATATTTATTGTATTAATATGTTTTGAAATTATTACTTACATTTCCGTATAGTTTGGAAATATTAAGGAACACCATGTTAGTATTCTCTGATTTTAGTATGTCATCAAATCGTTCACCATCTTTTGTTCATCAACGTAATGTAGCATGTTTACTGGAAACAGCATGTAAACTACAAGTTGTTATAATCTTTCGATATCAGGCACTATTAATCAAAGAACAAATTGCGTCAGTCATGTTAATAATATGAGTAACATGCAATGTTATTTAAGGAACATTACGTATTAATACACACGTGCTTCTCCACTTTCAAAGTGGAATGACGTAAGCCCTTTCACTTCCATATACCTATTTAAGAGACCATTGGTGGAGAATTGTAAGTAATCAAACAATACTTGAAATATCCTGAGATGCTCGAAAGACACAGCAATCAACAGATATTGTCGCGTCAAGATTCTAAAAATTTCGTGTGGAAAATCCAGTAAACGATGGGGGGGTGAAGAAGAAACGCCACCTTTTGTTCGCCGGCCTGCTCTCCTAAATGATCAACGTTATTCTGTGAAGTTTTTCCTGCGCACAGTACTGAACCCCCTGAGTTCATTCGCCCAGCGGAAGGTAGGGGGGAGGCGCATTGTACGCGACAGGTAGCATTGAGGGATGGAAACGGTAGGGGGATGCTCAGGTAGAAAGCTCAATGGAAACTCCTTTCTCTCTTCCTTCTGAGAAGGGCAGCTTTTCTGTTCGTGCCAAAATTCCCCATCTACATTCACTATTTCTTAACAATTTTGTAAGTACATTTCATAAAATAATATGTTGTTTGGTATTCAACTGTTGGTACTGTTAAATGTTAATTGTCATGATGAAAAGAATGCAATGAAGCACAAGAAATTGAATTATCACTCACAATTCTAACAGAAATTTTCATTGAATAAATGTTTTGATATCGAACATCAAATGTATAATTAAAAGTATTATAATTATTTATGAATAAATGTCTATTGCAATAGCAAAAAAAGGTGGGAATGTCATTACAACATGTACAAGAAATATGGTATAAATAATAAATATAAAATATAGTACAGAAAATTAATGCAATGCAAAAATAAAATACTCTTAAAACCGAAACCAAATAGCACAACAACAGTCAACTAATTCAACAAGAGTACAATGTCAAAAAGCCGAACTTTAAGTCTGGAACTTTCGATAGAATAAGGAAACCATTCATTCTATTATACTTGAACGACAAAATCCCCCCCCCAAAAAAAATGAAATGAGGAAACATATGCAAAAACTTTGAAAAAAAACACACCATATAATTTTTCGATCCCCGGAAAATGTTTTTAGTCAACTATTAAATGTGGGTACTTCTAAGATACTCACAGTGCGCTAAAAACTGTAATTTGTTGTTCAGATAAATAATTAATCAGCTTCTAAATATGAAACTCGTTCAGATAAAATTATAAGTGCAACAAAGAAAACAACATAATTTCGTCTGAACACATCAGATACTACAGATACTTTCGTTTAGTGTACCCACTTATTATATTAGTTTAGTGAAGTATACTCTAATTCAGTAAAGAATCATTGATTATCATTATATTAATTCCTTGCGTGTAATTAAAAATTCATAACTAACAATCAGAATTCAGAAGAAGGATCAAAATCGTTTATTTACGCCATTATAACACAGAAGTGGCCAACATATTTCCAGTCGGCCATGAAACATCGACAAAAATATACATAACAGACTACTTAATAACTACATATAAAATTAAATGGTGAAGTGATAAAATAAAATAAAATTGGTGAAGTAAACGTTGATTGAAACAACGGATCAACACTAACGGATCATCACAATAAAGCATTTGGTCTTCACATGTTTATAAATGTAAAATTTACAAACGTCAGATGTATTTACCCGAACTAAAATGTACGTCAGAAAAACTTCTGTATCAGTTGCGACTCTTTTTCACTTTCCGATATTTATACATGTATTTTCTCTCATTCCTTTCTTAACATTCGTGGGAACTAATGTTTACATGGTTTTATCAGCTTCTTCAAATATGTCTTCTGAAATATGTCCAATATCTTTCATTTGAAAGCATTTTTTCCCCACCAAGTTACTGAGGACTCCATATGTATAGAATAGAAGGCCCACTAAAATGTAGGTCTATTTCAGAACCAATACATTCATAAATGTATGCCTCGAATGGTAAAGGTGGGCTTGAATTTCTCAAAATGTAACACGTCGATAAAGAAATGTAATTGCTCTCGTACAAAATTATGGTATATTTGTTTTTTGTTTAATGTGTTTTTCTTGTGTGGGAATACCAACTTAACGTTAACCTGGCGCACCCACTCTTCAACGTTGTATATTTTGATGTTCAAATTTCAAAATTTTTCAGTTCAAAATTTTTTTCAGTTCAAAATTTTCAGTTCAAATTTTTCAGTTCAAAATTTTCGGTTCAAAATTTTTTAACGTGGGTATAAATTAGTTCAAAATTAGTACAAAACTGTGGTATATTTGTTTTTTTGGTTTAACGCATTTTCTTGTGTGGGTTTGCCAACTTAACGTTAACCTGGCGCACCCACTCTTCAACGTTGTATATTTTGATGTTGTGCATCGGTTCAAAATTTTTTAAGGTGGGTATAAATTAGTTCAAAATTAGTACAAAACTGTGGTATATTGTGTTTTTTTGGTTTTAACGCATTTTTCTTGTGTGGGTTTGCCAACTTAACGTTAACCTGGCGCACCCACTCTTCAACGTTGTATATTTTGATGGTTGGTGTTCGAAATTTCTAAAATTTTTTAAATGGGTAAAATTTGTTCAAAATAGTACACAAATTTGTGATATTTGCTTTTTTAGTTAAGCGCGTTTTTCTTGTGAGGGTTTGCCAACTTAACGTTGAAATGAAAAACTAACTCTTCAACGTAGAATATTTTGATGTTGTGCATAAGGTTCAAATATTTTTAGAGGAGAGGCGTAGCTCAATTAGTTAAAGATTAGTACGAAAATTGTTGAAATATTGTATTTTTAAGTTTAACACATTTTTCTTGTAAGGCTATATTCAAATAACGCAGAGAGGCGTAGCTCAATTAGTAAAGCGCTCGCTTAGCATGCGAGAGGTATGGCGTTCGAAACCAAAATTTTTTAAGAATTTCTAAAATTAGTTTCAAAATTAGTCAAAATTGTGGTAATAAGTTTTTTTGGTTTAACCGCAGCTCTTCTTATGCGGGTTTAAACAACTTAACGAGAATGGCGTTCCCAAACTAACTACGTTGCATTTCTAAGTTTTCTAAATAGTTCAAAATTTGTAAATGGGTTAATATTATTCAAAATTAGACAAAATTGTGTATAATTAGTAAAGCTATATTTTTAACGCAGAGAGAGTGCGTGGCTATTTGAACTACGCTTAATTCTGGCGCAATAGAACAACTGTTTCAAATTCTAATATATTCAAATGTTGTGGATCGGTTCAAAATTCCGCAAGAGAGGCGTATCAATGGCGTTCAAACTTAGTACAAAATTATCTAAATTTTTTTTTAAATAGAACACAAATGTTGTGATAAATAAGGCTATATATTCAAAATCCGCAGAGGAGAGGCGTAGCTCAATTAGTAAAGCGCTCGCTTAGCATGCGAGAGGTATGGCGTTCGAAACCTAACTACTTGAAATTTCTAAGAATTTTTCTAAATAGAACACAAATGTTGTGATAAATAAGGCTAATATATTCAAAATCCGCAGAGGAGAGGCGTAGCTCAATTAGTAAAGCGCTCGCTTAGCATGCGAGAGGTATGGCGTTCGAAACCTAACTACTTGAAATTTCTAAGAATTTTTCTAAATAGAACACAAATGTTGTGATAAATAAGGCTAATATATTCAAAATCCGCAGAGGAGAGGCGTAGCTCAATTAGTAAAGCGCTCGCTTAGCATGCGAGAGGTATGGCGTTCGAAACCTAACTACTTGAAATTTCTAAGAATTTTTCTAAATAGAACACAAATGTTGTGATAAATAAGGCTAATATATTCAAAATCCGCAGAGGAGAGGCGTAGCTCAATTAGTAAAGCGCTCGCTTAGCATGCGAGAGGTATGGCGTTCGAAACCTAACTACTTGAAATTTCTAAGAATTTTTCTAAATAGAACACAAATGTTGTGATAAATAAGGCTAATATATTCAAAATCCGCAGAGGAGAGGCGTAGCTCAATTAGTAAAGCGCTCGCTTAGCATGCGAGAGGTATGGCGTTCGAAACCTAACTACTTGAAATTTCTAAGAATTTTTCTAAATAGAACACAAATGTTGTGATAAATAAGGCTAATATATTCAAAATCCGCAGAGGAGAGGCGTAGCTCAATTAGTAAAGCGCTCGCTTAGCATGCGAGAGGTATGGCGTTCGAAACCTAACTACTTCAAATTTCTAAGAATTTTTCTAAATAGAACACAAATGTTGTGATAAATAAGGCTAATATATTCAAAATCCGCAGAGGAGAGGCGTAGCTCAATTAGTAAAGCGCTCGCTTAGCATGCGAGAGGTATGGCGTTCGAAACCTAACTACTTGAAATTTCTAAGAATTTTTCTAAATAGAACACAAATGTTGTGATAAATAAGGCTAATATATTCAAAATCCGCAGAGGAGAGGCGTAGCTCAATTAGTAAAGCGCTCGCTTAGCATGCGAGAGGTATGGCGTTCGAAACCTAACTACTTGAAATTTCTAAGAATTTTTCTAAATAGAACACAAATGTTGTGATAAATAAGGCTAATATATTCAAAATCCGCAGAGGAGAGGCGTAGCTCAATTAGTAAAGCGCTCGCTTAGCATGCGAGAGGTATGGCGTTCGAAACCTAACTACTTCAAATTTCTAAGAATTTTTCTAAATAGAACACAAATGTTGTGATAAATAAGGCTAATATATTCAAAATCCGCAGAGGAGAGGCGTAGCTCAATTAGTAAAGCGCTCGCTTAGCATGCGAGAGGTATGGCGTTCGAAACCTAACTACTTGAAATTTCTAAGAATTTTTCTAAATAGAACACAAATGTTGTGATAAATAAGGCTAATATATTCAAAATCCGCAGAGGAGAGGCGTAGCTCAATTAGTAAAGCGCTCGCTTAGCATGCGAGAGGTATGGCGTTCGAAACCTAACTACTTGAAATTTCTAAGAATTTTTCTAAATAGAACACAAATGTTGTGATAAATAAGGCTAATATATTCAAAATCCGCAGAGGAGAGGCGTAGCTCAATTAGTAAAGCGCTCGCTTAGCATGCGAGAGGTATGGCGTTCGAAACCTAACTACTTGAAATTTCTAAGAATTTTTCTAAATAGAACACAAATGTTGTGATAAATAAGGCTAATATATTCAAAATCCGCAGAGGAGAGGCGTAGCTCAATTAGTAAAGCGCTCGCTTAGCATGCGAGAGGTATGGCGTTCGAAACCTAACTACTTGAAATTTCTAAGAATTTTTCTAAATAGAACACAAATGTTGTGATAAATAAGGCTAATATATTCAAAATCCGCAGAGGAGAGGCGTAGCTCAATTAGTAAAGCGCTCGCTTAGCATGCGAGAGGTATGGCGTTCGAAACCTAACTACTTGAAATTTCTAAGAATTTTTCTAAATAGAACACAAATGTTGTGATAAATAAGGCTAATATATTCAAAATCCGCAGAGGAGAGGCGTAGCTCAATTAGTAAAGCGCTCGCTTAGCATGCGAGAGGTATGGCGTTCGAAACCTAACTACTTCAAATTTCTAAGAATTTTTCTAAATAGAACACAAATGTTGTGATAAATAAGGCTAATATATTCAAAATCCGCAGAGGAGAGGCGTAGCTCAATTAGTAAAGCGCTCGCTTAGCATGCGAGAGGTATGGCGTTCGAAACCTAACTACTTCAAATTTCTAAGAATTTTTCTAAATAGAACACAAATGTTGTGATAAATAAGGCTAATATATTCAAAATCCGCAGAGGAGAGGCGTAGCTCAATTAGTAAAGCGCTCGCTTAGCATGCGAGAGGTATGGCGTTCGAAACCTAACTACTTCAAATTTCTAAGAATTTTTCTAAATAGAACACAAATGTTGTGATAAATAAGGCTAATATATTCAAAATCCGCAGAGGAGAGGCGTAGCTCAATTAGTAAAGCGCTCGCTTAGCATGCGAGAGGTATGGCGTTCGAAACCTAACTACTTGAAATTTCTAAGAATTTTTCTAAATAGAACACAAATGTTGTGATAAATAAGGCTAATATATTCAAAATCCGCAGAGGAGAGGCGTAGCTCAATTAGTAAAGCGCTCGCTTAGCATGCGAGAGGTATGGCGTTCGAAACCTAACTACTTGAAATTTCTAAGAATTTTTCTAAATAGAACACAAATGTTGTGATAAATAAGGCTAATATATTCAAAATCCGCAGAGGAGAGGCGTAGCTCAATTAGTAAAGCGCTCGCTTAGCATGCGAGAGGTATGGCGTTCGAAACCTAACTACTTGAAATTTCTAAGAATTTTTCTAAATAGAACACAAATGTTGTGATAAATAAGGCTAATATATTCAAAATCCGCAGAGGAGAGGCGTAGCTCAATTAGTAAAGCGCTCGCTTAGCATGCGAGAGGTATGGCGTTCGAAACCTAACTACTTCAAATTTCTAAGAATTTTTCTAAATAGAACACAAATGTTGTGATAAATAAGGCTAATATATTCAAAATCCGCAGAGGAGAGGCGTAGCTCAATTAGTAAAGCGCTCGCTTAGCATGCGAGAGGTATGGCGTTCGAAACCTAACTACTTCAAATTTCTAAGAATTTTTCTAAATAGAACACAAATGTTGTGATAAATAAGGCTAATATATTCAAAATCCGCAGAGGAGAGGCGTAGCTCAATTAGTAAAGCGCTCGCTTAGCATGCGAGAGGTATGGCGTTCGAAACCTAACTACTTGAAATTTCTAAGAATTTTTCTAAATAGAACACAAATGTTGTGATAAATAAGGCTAATATATTCAAAATCCGCAGAGGAGAGGCGTAGCTCAATTAGTAAAGCGCTCGCTTAGCATGCGAGAGGTATGGCGTTCGAAACCTAACTACTTGAAATTTCTAAGAATTTTTCTAAATAGAACACAAATGTTGTGATAAATAAGGCTAATATATTCAAAATCCGCAGAGGAGAGGCGTAGCTCAATTAGTAAAGCGCTCGCTTAGCATGCGAGAGGTATGGCGTTCGAAACCTAACTACTTGAAATTTCTAAGAATTTTTCTAAATAGAACACAAATGTTGTGATAAATAAGGCTAATATATTCAAAATCCGCAGAGGAGAGGCGTAGCTCAATTAGTAAAGCGCTCGCTTAGCATGCGAGAGGTATGGCGTTCGAAACCTAACTACTTCAAATTTCTAAGAATTTTTCTAAATAGAACACAAATGTTGTGATAAATAAGGCTAATATATTCAAAATCCGCAGAGGAGAGGCGTAGCTCAATTAGTAAAGCGCTCGCTTAGCATGCGAGAGGTATGGCGTTCGAAACCTAACTACTTGAAATTTCTAAGAATTTTTCTAAATAGAACACAAATGTTGTGATAAATAAGGCTAATATATTCAAAATCCGCAGAGGAGAGGCGTAGCTCAATTAGTAAAGCGCTCGCTTAGCATGCGAGAGGTATGGCGTTCGAAACCTAACTACTTCAAATTTCTAAGAATTTTTCTAAATAGAACACAAATGTTGTGATAAATAAGGCTAATATATTCAAAATCCGCAGAGGAGAGGCGTAGCTCAATTAGTAAAGCGCTCGCTTAGCATGCGAGAGGTATGGCGTTCGAAACCTAACTACTTGAAATTTCTAAGAATTTTTCTAAATAGAACACAAATGTTGTGATAAATAAGGCTAATATATTCAAAATCCGCAGAGGAGAGGCGTAGCTCAATTAGTAAAGCGCTCGCTTAGCATGCGAGAGGTATGGCGTTCGAAACCTAACTACTTGAAATTTCTAAGAATTTTTCTAAATAGAACACAAATGTTGTGATAAATAAGGCTAATATATTCAAAATCCGCAGAGGAGAGGCGTAGCTCAATTAGTAAAGCGCTCGCTTAGCATGCGAGAGGTATGGCGTTCGAAACCTAACTACTTCAAATTTCTAAGAATTTTTCTAAATAGAACACAAATGTTGTGATAAATAAGGCTAATATATTCAAAATCCGCAGAGGAGAGGCGTAGCTCAATTAGTAAAGCGCTCGCTTAGCATGCGAGAGGTATGGCGTTCGAAACCTAACTACTTCAAATTTCTAAGAATTTTTCTAAATAGAACACAAATGTTGTGATAAATAAGGCTAATATATTCAAAATCCGCAGAGGAGAGGCGTAGCTCAATTAGTAAAGCGCTCGCTTAGCATGCGAGAGGTATGGCGTTCGAAACCTAACTACTTGAAATTTCTAAGAATTTTTCTAAATAGAACACAAATGTTGTGATAAATAAGGCTAATATATTCAAAATCCGCAGAGGAGAGGCGTAGCTCAATTAGTAAAGCGCTCGCTTAGCATGCGAGAGGTATGGCGTTCGAAACCTAACTACTTGAAATTTCTAAGAATTTTTCTAAATAGAACACAAATGTTGTGATAAATAAGGCTAATATATTCAAAATCCGCAGAGGAGAGGCGTAGCTCAATTAGTAAAGCGCTCGCTTAGCATGCGAGAGGTATGGCGTTCGAAACCTAACTACTTGAAATTTCTAAGAATTTTTCTAAATAGAACACAAATGTTGTGATAAATAAGGCTAATATATTCAAAATCCGCAGAGGAGAGGCGTAGCTCAATTAGTAAAGCGCTCGCTTAGCATGCGAGAGGTATGGCGTTCGAAACCTAACTACTTCAAATTTCTAAGAATTTTTCTAAATAGAACACAAATGTTGTGATAAATAAGGCTAATATATTCAAAATCCGCAGAGGAGAGGCGTAGCTCAATTAGTAAAGCGCTCGCTTAGCATGCGAGAGGTATGGCGTTCGAAACCTAACTACTTGAAATTTCTAAGAATTTTTCTAAATAGAACACAAATGTTGTGATAAATAAGGCTAATATATTCAAAATCCGCAGAGGAGAGGCGTAGCTCAATTAGTAAAGCGCTCGCTTAGCATGCGAGAGGTATGGCGTTCGAAACCTAACTACTTGAAATTTCTAAGAATTTTTCTAAATAGAACACAAATGTTGTGATAAATAAGGCTAATATATTCAAAATCCGCAGAGGAGAGGCGTAGCTCAATTAGTAAAGCGCTCGCTTAGCATGCGAGAGGTATGGCGTTCGAAACCTAACTACTTGAAATTTCTAAGAATTTTTCTAAATAGAACACAAATGTTGTGATAAATAAGGCTAATATATTCAAAATCCGCAGAGGAGAGGCGTAGCTCAATTAGTAAAGCGCTCGCTTAGCATGCGAGAGGTATGGCGTTCGAAACCTAACTACTTGAAATTTCTAAGAATTTTTCTAAATAGAACACAAATGTTGTGATAAATAAGGCTAATATATTCAAAATCCGCAGAGGAGAGGCGTAGCTCAATTAGTAAAGCGCTCGCTTAGCATGCGAGAGGTATGGCGTTCGAAACCTAACTACTTGAAATTTCTAAGAATTTTTCTAAATAGAACACAAATGTTGTGATAAATAAGGCTAATATATTCAAAATCCGCAGAGGAGAGGCGTAGCTCAATTAGTAAAGCGCTCGCTTAGCATGCGAGAGGTATGGCGTTCGAAACCTAACTACTTGAAATTTCTAAGAATTTTTCTAAATAGAACACAAATGTTGTGATAAATAAGGCTAATATATTCAAAATCCGCAGAGGAGAGGCGTAGCTCAATTAGTAAAGCGCTCGCTTAGCATGCGAGAGGTATGGCGTTCGAAACCTAACTACTTGAAATTTCTAAGAATTTTTCTAAATAGAACACAAATGTTGTGATAAATAAGGCTAATATATTCAAAATCCGCAGAGGAGAGGCGTAGCTCAATTAGTAAAGCGCTCGCTTAGCATGCGAGAGGTATGGCGTTCGAAACCTAACTACTTGAAATTTCTAAGAATTTTTCTAAATAGAACACAAATGTTGTGATAAATAAGGCTAATATATTCAAAATCCGCAGAGGAGAGGCGTAGCTCAATTAGTAAAGCGCTCGCTTAGCATGCGAGAGGTATGGCGTTCGAAACCTAACTACTTGAAATTTCTAAGAATTTTTCTAAATAGAACACAAATGTTGTGATAAATAAGGCTAATATATTCAAAATCCGCAGAGGAGAGGCGTAGCTCAATTAGTAAAGCGCTCGCTTAGCATGCGAGAGGTATGGCGTTCGAAACCTAACTACTTGAAATTTCTAAGAATTTTTCTAAATAGAACACAAATGTTGTGATAAATAAGGCTAATATATTCAAAATCCGCAGAGGAGAGGCGTAGCTCAATTAGTAAAGCGCTCGCTTAGCATGCGAGAGGTATGGCGTTCGAAACCTAACTACTTGAAATTTCTAAGAATTTTTCTAAATAGAACACAAATGTTGTGATAAATAAGGCTAATATATTCAAAATCCGCAGAGGAGAGGCGTAGCTCAATTAGTAAAGCGCTCGCTTAGCATGCGAGAGGTATGGCGTTCGAAACCTAACTACTTCAAATTTCTAAGAATTTTTCTAAATAGAACACAAATGTTGTGATAAATAAGGCTAATATATTCAAAATCCGCAGAGGAGAGGCGTAGCTCAATTAGTAAAGCGCTCGCTTAGCATGCGAGAGGTATGGCGTTCGAAACCTAACTACTTGAAATTTCTAAGAATTTTTCTAAATAGAACACAAATGTTGTGATAAATAAGGCTAATATATTCAAAATCCGCAGAGGAGAGGCGTAGCTCAATTAGTAAAGCGCTCGCTTAGCATGCGAGAGGTATGGCGTTCGAAACCTAACTACTTGAAATTTCTAAGAATTTTTCTAAATAGAACACAAATGTTGTGATAAATAAGGCTAATATATTCAAAATCCGCAGAGGAGAGGCGTAGCTCAATTAGTAAAGCGCTCGCTTAGCATGCGAGAGGTATGGCGTTCGAAACCTAACTACTTGAAATTTCTAAGAATTTTTCTAAATAGAACACAAATGTTGTGATAAATAAGGCTAATATATTCAAAATCCGCAGAGGAGAGGCGTAGCTCAATTAGTAAAGCGCTCGCTTAGCATGCGAGAGGTATGGCGTTCGAAACCTAACTACTTGAAATTTCTAAGAATTTTTCTAAATAGAACACAAATGTTGTGATAAATAAGGCTAATATATTCAAAATCCGCAGAGGAGAGGCGTAGCTCAATTAGTAAAGCGCTCGCTTAGCATGCGAGAGGTATGGCGTTCGAAACCTAACTACTTGAAATTTCTAAGAATTTTTCTAAATAGAACACAAATGTTGTGATAAATAAGGCTAATATATTCAAAATCCGCAGAGGAGAGGCGTAGCTCAATTAGTAAAGCGCTCGCTTAGCATGCGAGAGGTATGGCGTTCGAAACCTAACTACTTGAAATTTCTAAGAATTTTTCTAAATAGAACACAAATGTTGTGATAAATAAGGCTAATATATTCAAAATCCGCAGAGGAGAGGCGTAGCTCAATTAGTAAAGCGCTCGCTTAGCATGCGAGAGGTATGGCGTTCGAAACCTAACTACTTGAAATTTCTAAGAATTTTTCTAAATAGAACACAAATGTTGTGATAAATAAGGCTAATATATTCAAAATCCGCAGAGGAGAGGCGTAGCTCAATTAGTAAAGCGCTCGCTTAGCATGCGAGAGGTATGGCGTTCGAAACCTAACTACTTGAAATTTCTAAGAATTTTTCTAAATAGAACACAAATGTTGTGATAAATAAGGCTAATATATTCAAAATCCGCAGAGGAGAGGCGTAGCTCAATTAGTAAAGCGCTCGCTTAGCATGCGAGAGGTATGGCGTTCGAAACCTAACTACTTCAAATTTCTAAGAATTTTTCTAAATAGAACACAAATGTTGTGATAAATAAGGCTAATATATTCAAAATCCGCAGAGGAGAGGCGTAGCTCAATTAGTAAAGCGCTCGCTTAGCATGCGAGAGGTATGGCGTTCGAAACCTAACTACTTGAAATTTCTAAGAATTTTTCTAAATAGAACACAAATGTTGTGATAAATAAGGCTAATATATTCAAAATCCGCAGAGGAGAGGCGTAGCTCAATTAGTAAAGCGCTCGCTTAGCATGCGAGAGGTATGGCGTTCGAAACCTAACTACTTGAAATTTCTAAGAATTTTTCTAAATAGAACACAAATGTTGTGATAAATAAGGCTAATATATTCAAAATCCGCAGAGGAGAGGCGTAGCTCAATTAGTAAAGCGCTCGCTTAGCATGCGAGAGGTATGGCGTTCGAAACCTAACTACTTGAAATTTCTAAGAATTTTTCTAAATAGAACACAAATGTTGTGATAAATAAGGCTAATATATTCAAAATCCGCAGAGGAGAGGCGTAGCTCAATTAGTAAAGCGCTCGCTTAGCATGCGAGAGGTATGGCGTTCGAAACCTAACTACTTGAAATTTCTAAGAATTTTTCTAAATAGAACACAAATGTTGTGATAAATAAGGCTAATATATTCAAAATCCGCAGAGGAGAGGCGTAGCTCAATTAGTAAAGCGCTCGCTTAGCATGCGAGAGGTATGGCGTTCGAAACCTAACTACTTGAAATTTCTAAGAATTTTTCTAAATAGAACACAAATGTTGTGATAAATAAGGCTAATATATTCAAAATCCGCAGAGGAGAGGCGTAGCTCAATTAGTAAAGCGCTCGCTTAGCATGCGAGAGGTATGGCGTTCGAAACCTAACTACTTGAAATTTCTAAGAATTTTTCTAAATAGAACACAAATGTTGTGATAAATAAGGCTAATATATTCAAAATCCGCAGAGGAGAGGCGTAGCTCAATTAGTAAAGCGCTCGCTTAGCATGCGAGAGGTATGGCGTTCGAAACCTAACTACTTGAAATTTCTAAGAATTTTTCTAAATAGAACACAAATGTTGTGATAAATAAGGCTAATATATTCAAAATCCGCAGAGGAGAGGCGTAGCTCAATTAGTAAAGCGCTCGCTTAGCATGCGAGAGGTATGGCGTTCGAAACCTAACTACTTCAAATTTCTAAGAATTTTTCTAAATAGAACACAAATGTTGTGATAAATAAGGCTAATATATTCAAAATCCGCAGAGGAGAGGCGTAGCTCAATTAGTAAAGCGCTCGCTTAGCATGCGAGAGGTATGGCGTTCGAAACCTAACTACTTGAAATTTCTAAGAATTTTTCTAAATAGAACACAAATGTTGTGATAAATAAGGCTAATATATTCAAAATCCGCAGAGGAGAGGCGTAGCTCAATTAGTAAAGCGCTCGCTTAGCATGCGAGAGGTATGGCGTTCGAAACCTAACTACTTGAAATTTCTAAGAATTTTTCTAAATAGAACACAAATGTTGTGATAAATAAGGCTAATATATTCAAAATCCGCAGAGGAGAGGCGTAGCTCAATTAGTAAAGCGCTCGCTTAGCATGCGAGAGGTATGGCGTTCGAAACCTAACTACTTGAAATTTCTAAGAATTTTTCTAAATAGAACACAAATGTTGTGATAAATAAGGCTAATATATTCAAAATCCGCAGAGGAGAGGCGTAGCTCAATTAGTAAAGCGCTCGCTTAGCATGCGAGAGGTATGGCGTTCGAAACCTAACTACTTCAAATTTCTAAGAATTTTTCTAAATAGAACACAAATGTTGTGATAAATAAGGCTAATATATTCAAAATCCGCAGAGGAGAGGCGTAGCTCAATTAGTAAAGCGCTCGCTTAGCATGCGAGAGGTATGGCGTTCGAAACCTAACTACTTGAAATTTCTAAGAATTTTTCTAAATAGAACACAAATGTTGTGATAAATAAGGCTAATATATTCAAAATCCGCAGAGGAGAGGCGTAGCTCAATTAGTAAAGCGCTCGCTTAGCATGCGAGAGGTATGGCGTTCGAAACCTAACTACTTGAAATTTCTAAGAATTTTTCTAAATAGAACACAAATGTTGTGATAAATAAGGCTAATATATTCAAAATCCGCAGAGGAGAGGCGTAGCTCAATTAGTAAAGCGCTCGCTTAGCATGCGAGAGGTATGGCGTTCGAAACCTAACTACTTCAAATTTCTAAGAATTTTTCTAAATAGAACACAAATGTTGTGATAAATAAGGCTAATATATTCAAAATCCGCAGAGGAGAGGCGTAGCTCAATTAGTAAAGCGCTCGCTTAGCATGCGAGAGGTATGGCGTTCGAAACCTAACTACTTCAAATTTCTAAGAATTTTTCTAAATAGAACACAAATGTTGTGATAAATAAGGCTAATATATTCAAAATCCGCAGAGGAGAGGCGTAGCTCAATTAGTAAAGCGCTCGCTTAGCATGCGAGAGGTATGGCGTTCGAAACCTAACTACTTGAAATTTCTAAGAATTTTTCTAAATAGAACACAAATGTTGTGATAAATAAGGCTAATATATTCAAAATCCGCAGAGGAGAGGCGTAGCTCAATTAGTAAAGCGCTCGCTTAGCATGCGAGAGGTATGGCGTTCGAAACCTAACTACTTCAAATTTCTAAGAATTTTTCTAAATAGAACACAAATGTTGTGATAAATAAGGCTAATATATTCAAAATCCGCAGAGGAGAGGCGTAGCTCAATTAGTAAAGCGCTCGCTTAGCATGCGAGAGGTATGGCGTTCGAAACCTAACTACTTCAAATTTCTAAGAATTTTTCTAAATAGAACACAAATGTTGTGATAAATAAGGCTAATATATTCAAAATCCGCAGAGGAGAGGCGTAGCTCAATTAGTAAAGCGCTCGCTTAGCATGCGAGAGGTATGGCGTTCGAAACCTAACTACTTGAAATTTCTAAGAATTTTTCTAAATAGAACACAAATGTTGTGATAAATAAGGCTAATATATTCAAAATCCGCAGAGGAGAGGCGTAGCTCAATTAGTAAAGCGCTCGCTTAGCATGCGAGAGGTATGGCGTTCGAAACCTAACTACTTCAAATTTCTAAGAATTTTTCTAAATAGAACACAAATGTTGTGATAAATAAGGCTAATATATTCAAAATCCGCAGAGGAGAGGCGTAGCTCAATTAGTAAAGCGCTCGCTTAGCATGCGAGAGGTATGGCGTTCGAAACCTAACTACTTGAAATTTCTAAGAATTTTTCTAAATAGAACACAAATGTTGTGATAAATAAGGCTAATATATTCAAAATCCGCAGAGGAGAGGCGTAGCTCAATTAGTAAAGCGCTCGCTTAGCATGCGAGAGGTATGGCGTTCGAAACCTAACTACTTCAAATTTCTAAGAATTTTTCTAAATAGAACACAAATGTTGTGATAAATAAGGCTAATATATTCAAAATCCGCAGAGGAGAGGCGTAGCTCAATTAGTAAAGCGCTCGCTTAGCATGCGAGAGGTATGGCGTTCGAAACCTAACTACTTCAAATTTCTAAGAATTTTTCTAAATAGAACACAAATGTTGTGATAAATAAGGCTAATATATTCAAAATCCGCAGAGGAGAGGCGTAGCTCAATTAGTAAAGCGCTCGCTTAGCATGCGAGAGGTATGGCGTTCGAAACCTAACTACTTGAAATTTCTAAGAATTTTTCTAAATAGAACACAAATGTTGTGATAAATAAGGCTAATATATTCAAAATCCGCAGAGGAGAGGCGTAGCTCAATTAGTAAAGCGCTCGCTTAGCATGCGAGAGGTATGGCGTTCGAAACCTAACTACTTCAAATTTCTAAGAATTTTTCTAAATAGAACACAAATGTTGTGATAAATAAGGCTAATATATTCAAAATCCGCAGAGGAGAGGCGTAGCTCAATTAGTAAAGCGCTCGCTTAGCATGCGAGAGGTATGGCGTTCGAAACCTAACTACTTGAAATTTCTAAGAATTTTTCTAAATAGAACACAAATGTTGTGATAAATAAGGCTAATATATTCAAAATCCGCAGAGGAGAGGCGTAGCTCAATTAGTAAAGCGCTCGCTTAGCATGCGAGAGGTATGGCGTTCGAAACCTAACTACTTGAAATTTCTAAGAATTTTTCTAAATAGAACACAAATGTTGTGATAAATAAGGCTAATATATTCAAAATCCGCAGAGGAGAGGCGTAGCTCAATTAGTAAAGCGCTCGCTTAGCATGCGAGAGGTATGGCGTTCGAAACCTTTCAAACTTAAAACTAAAGAACTAAGTTGTGATAAATTGGAATACAAATGCAGGGAACTAATAGCGCAGCTCGCAGAGGAAAGCGAGCTCAATTAGAAAGAGCTAGCAAGCACCTAGCTACGGATTTCTAAGAATTTTTCTAAATAGAACACAAATGTTGTGATAAATAAGGCTAATATATTAAAATCCGCAGAGGAGAGGCGTAGCTCAATTAGTAAAGCGCTCGCTTAGCATGCGAGAGGTATGGCGTTCGAAACCTAACTACTTGAAATTTCTAAGAATTTTTCTAAATAGAACACAAATGTTGTGATAAATAAGGCTAATATATTCAAAATCCGCAGAGGAGAGGCGTAGCTCAATTAGTAAAGCGCTCGCTTAGCATGCGAGAGGTATGGCGTTCGAAACCTAACTACTTGAAATTTCTAAGAATTTTTCTAAATAGAACACAAATGTTGTATAGGTTACCGATATATTCATCCGCAGATTCAGCGAGCTAATTAGTAAAGCGTCGCTTAGCATAATCGTTAAACCTAAATACTTGGATTTCAGAACTTTCAATAGAAGCAAAGTTGTAATAAATGCACTAGTATAGAATATCCGCGAGGAGAGCGTAGGGCAATTAGTAAAGCGCTCGCTTAGCATGGGAGAGGTATGGCTTCGAAACCACGCGACGGATTTCTAAGAATTTTTCTAAATAGAACCCAAATGTTGTGATGAATAAGGCTAATAGGTAAAATGCTAGGAGAGGTATCAATTGGTAAAGCGCTCGCTAATCATGCAGAGGATGGCGTTCGAAACCTAATAGTGATATTCAGAATATTCTAAATTGTAAATAAACTGTATGTATTTATTGTAAGGCGAACATATTCAAAATCCGCAAAGGAGAGGCGTAGCTGAAACAAACAAATTTATTGCTTAGCATGCGAGAGGTATGGCGTTCGAAACCGAACTACTCACAAATTTCTAAGAATTTTTCTAAATAGAACACAAATGTTGTGATAAATAAGGCTAATATATTCAAAATCCGCAGAGGAGAGGCGTAGCTCAATTAGTAAAGCGCTCGCTTAGCATGCGAGAGGTATGGCGTTCGAAACCCAACTCCTTCAAATTTCTAAGCATTTTTCTAATAAGAACACAAATATTGTGATATATAAGTTTCATACCATCGGAAATCTGCCAAGTAGAAGCGTAGCGCAATTACTAAGGCGCTCGCTTAGCAATCAATGGGTATGGCGTTCGAAACCCAACTCCTTCAAATTTCTAAGCATTTTTCTAATAAGAACACAAATATTGTGATATATAAGTTTCATACCATCGGAATCTGCCAAGTAGAAGCGTAGCGCAATTACTAAGGCGCTCGCTTAGCAATCAATGGGTATGGCGTTCGAAACCCAACTCCTTCAAATTTCTAAGCATTTTTCTAATAAGAACACAAATATTGTGATATATAAGTTTCATACCATCGGAATCTGCCAAGTAGAAGCGTAGCGCAATTACTAAGGCGCTCGCTTAGCAATCAATGGGTATGGCGTTCGAAACCCAACTCCTTCAAATTTCTAAGCATTTTTCTAATAAGAACACAAATATTGTGATATATAAGTTTCATACCATCGGAATCTGCCAAGTAGAAGCGTAGCGCAATTACTAAGGCGCTCGCTTAGCAATCAATGGGTATGGCGTTCGAAACCCAACTCCTTCAAATTTCTAAGCATTTTTCTAATAAGAACACAAATATTGTGATATATAAGTTTCATACCATCGGAATCTGCCAAGTAGAAGCGTAGCGCAATTACTAAGGCGCTCGCTTAGCAATCAATGGGTATGGCGTTCGAAACCCAACTCCTTCAAATTTCTAAGCATTTTTCTAATAAGAACACAAATATTGTGATATATAAGTTTCATACCATCGGAATCTGCCAAGTAGAAGCGTAGCGCAATTACTAAGGCGCTCGCTTAGCAATCAATGGGTATGGCGTTCGAAACCCAACTCCTTCAAATTTCTAAGCATTTTTCTAATAAGAACACAAATATTGTGATATATAAGTTTCATACCATCGGAATCTGCCAAGTAGAAGCGTAGCGCAATTACTAAGGCGCTCGCTTAGCAATCAATGGGTATGGCGTTCGAAACCCAACTCCTTCAAATTTCTAAGCATTTTTCTAATAAGAACACAAATATTGTGATATATAAGTTTCATACCATCGGAATCTGCCAAGTAGAAGCGTAGCGCAATTACTAAGGCGCTCGCTTAGCAATCAATGGGTATGGCGTTCGAAACCCAACTCCTTCAAATTTCTAAGCATTTTTCTAATAAGAACACAAATATTGTGATATATAAGTTTCATACCATCGGAATCTGCCAAGTAGAAGCGTAGCGCAATTACTAAGGCGCTCGCTTAGCAATCAATGGGTATGGCGTTCGAAACCCAACTCCTTCAAATTTCTAAGCATTTTTCTAATAAGAACACAAATATTGTGATATATAAGTTTCATACCATCGGAATCTGCCAAGTAGAAGCGTAGCGCAATTACTAAGGCGCTCGCTTAGCAATCAATGGGTATGGCGTTCGAAACCCAACTCCTTCAAATTTCTAAGCATTTTTCTAATAAGAACACAAATATTGTGATATATAAGTTTCATACCATCGGAATCTGCCAAGTAGAAGCGTAGCGCAATTACTAAGGCGCTCGCTTAGCAATCAATGGGTATGGCGTTCGAAACCCAACTCCTTCAAATTTCTAAGCATTTTTCTAATAAGAACACAAATATTGTGATATATAAGTTTCATACCATCGGAATCTGCCAAGTAGAAGCGTAGCGCAATTACTAAGGCGCTCGCTTAGCAATCAATGGGTATGGCGTTCGAAACCCAACTCCTTCAAATTTCTAAGCATTTTTCTAATAAGAACACAAATATTGTGATATATAAGTTTCATACCATCGGAATCTGCCAAGTAGAAGCGTAGCGCAATTACTAAGGCGCTCGCTTAGCAATCAATGGGTATGGCGTTCGAAACCCAACTCCTTCAAATTTCTAAGCATTTTTCTAATAAGAACACAAATATTGTGATATATAAGTTTCATACCATCGGAATCTGCCAAGTAGAAGCGTAGCGCAATTACTAAGGCGCTCGCTTAGCAATCAATGGGTATGGCGTTCGAAACCCAACTCCTTCAAATTTCTAAGCATTTTTCTAATAAGAACACAAATATTGTGATATATAAGTTTCATACCATCGGAATCTGCCAAGTAGAAGCGTAGCGCAATTACTAAGGCGCTCGCTTAGCAATCAATGGGTATGGCGTTCGAAACCCAACTCCTTCAAATTTCTAAGCATTTTTCTAATAAGAACACAAATATTGTGATATATAAGTTTCATACCATCGGAATCTGCCAAGTAGAAGCGTAGCGCAATTACTAAGGCGCTCGCTTAGCAATCAATGGGTATGGCGTTCGAAACCCAACTCCTTCAAATTTCTAAGCATTTTTCTAATAAGAACACAAATATTGTGATATATAAGTTTCATACCATCGGAATCTGCCAAGTAGAAGCGTAGCGCAATTACTAAGGCGCTCGCTTAGCAATCAATGGGTATGGCGTTCGAAACCCAACTCCTTCAAATTTCTAAGCATTTTTCTAATAAGAACACAAATATTGTGATATATAAGTTTCATACCATCGGAATCTGCCAAGTAGAAGCGTAGCGCAATTACTAAGGCGCTCGCTTAGCAATCAATGGGTATGGCGTTCGAAACCCAACTCCTTCAAATTTCTAAGCATTTTTCTAATAAGAACACAAATATTGTGATATATAAGTTTCATACCATCGGAATCTGCCAAGTAGAAGCGTAGCGCAATTACTAAGGCGCTCGCTTAGCAATCAATGGGTATGGCGTTCGAAACCCAACTCCTTCAAATTTCTAAGCATTTTTCTAATAAGAACACAAATATTGTGATATATAAGTTTCATACCATCGGAATCTGCCAAGTAGAAGCGTAGCGCAATTACTAAGGCGCTCGCTTAGCAATCAATGGGTATGGCGTTCGAAACCCAACTCCTTCAAATTTCTAAGCATTTTTCTAATAAGAACACAAATATTGTGATATATAAGTTTCATACCATCGGAATCTGCCAAGTAGAAGCGTAGCGCAATTACTAAGGCGCTCGCTTAGCAATCAATGGGTATGGCGTTCGAAACCCAACTCCTTCAAATTTCTAAGCATTTTTCTAATAAGAACACAAATATTGTGATATATAAGTTTCATACCATCGGAATCTGCCAAGTAGAAGCGTAGCGCAATTACTAAGGCGCTCGCTTAGCAATCAATGGGTATGGCGTTCGAAACCCAACTCCTTCAAATTTCTAAGCATTTTTCTAATAAGAACACAAATATTGTGATATATAAGTTTCATACCATCGGAATCTGCCAAGTAGAAGCGTAGCGCAATTACTAAGGCGCTCGCTTAGCAATCAATGGGTATGGCGTTCGAAACCCAACTCCTTCAAATTTCTAAGCATTTTTCTAATAAGAACACAAATATTGTGATATATAAGTTTCATACCATCGGAATCTGCCAAGTAGAAGCGTAGCGCAATTACTAAGGCGCTCGCTTAGCAATCAATGGGTATGGCGTTCGAAACCCAACTCCTTCAAATTTCTAAGCATTTTTCTAATAAGAACACAAATATTGTGATATATAAGTTTCATACCATCGGAATCTGCCAAGTAGAAGCGTAGCGCAATTACTAAGGCGCTCGCTTAGCAATCAATGGGTATGGCGTTCGAAACCCAACTCCTTCAAATTTCTAAGCATTTTTCTAATAAGAACACAAATATTGTGATATATAAGTTTCATACCATCGGAATCTGCCAAGTAGAAGCGTAGCGCAATTACTAAGGCGCTCGCTTAGCAATCAATGGGTATGGCGTTCGAAACCCAACTCCTTCAAATTTCTAAGCATTTTTCTAATAAGAACACAAATATTGTGATATATAAGTTTCATACCATCGGAATCTGCCAAGTAGAAGCGTAGCGCAATTACTAAGGCGCTCGCTTAGCAATCAATGGGTATGGCGTTCGAAACCCAACTCCTTCAAATTTCTAAGCATTTTTCTAATAAGAACACAAATATTGTGATATATAAGTTTCATACCATCGGAATCTGCCAAGTAGAAGCGTAGCGCAATTACTAAGGCGCTCGCTTAGCAATCAATGGGTATGGCGTTCGAAACCCAACTCCTTCAAATTTCTAAGCATTTTTCTAATAAGAACACAAATATTGTGATATATAAGTTTCATACCATCGGAATCTGCCAAGTAGAAGCGTAGCGCAATTACTAAGGCGCTCGCTTAGCAATCAATGGGTATGGCGTTCGAAACCCAACTCCTTCAAATTTCTAAGCATTTTTCTAATAAGAACACAAATATTGTGATATATAAGTTTCATACCATCGGAATCTGCCAAGTAGAAGCGTAGCGCAATTACTAAGGCGCTCGCTTAGCAATCAATGGGTATGGCGTTCGAAACCCAACTCCTTCAAATTTCTAAGCATTTTTCTAATAAGAACACAAATATTGTGATATATAAGTTTCATACCATCGGAATCTGCCAAGTAGAAGCGTAGCGCAATTACTAAGGCGCTCGCTTAGCAATCAATGGGTATGGCGTTCGAAACCCAACTCCTTCAAATTTCTAAGCATTTTTCTAATAAGAACACAAATATTGTGATATATAAGTTTCATACCATCGGAATCTGCCAAGTAGAAGCGTAGCGCAATTACTAAGGCGCTCGCTTAGCAATCAATGGGTATGGCGTTCGAAACCCAACTCCTTCAAATTTCTAAGCATTTTTCTAATAAGAACACAAATATTGTGATATATAAGTTTCATACCATCGGAATCTGCCAAGTAGAAGCGTAGCGCAATTACTAAGGCGCTCGCTTAGCAATCAATGGGTATGGCGTTCGAAACCCAACTCCTTCAAATTTCTAAGCATTTTTCTAATAAGAACACAAATATTGTGATATATAAGTTTCATACCATCGGAATCTGCCAAGTAGAAGCGTAGCGCAATTACTAAGGCGCTCGCTTAGCAATCAATGGGTATGGCGTTCGAAACCCAACTCCTTCAAATTTCTAAGCATTTTTCTAATAAGAACACAAATATTGTGATATATAAGTTTCATACCATCGGAATCTGCCAAGTAGAAGCGTAGCGCAATTACTAAGGCGCTCGCTTAGCAATCAATGGGTATGGCGTTCGAAACCCAACTCCTTCAAATTTCTAAGCATTTTTCTAATAAGAACACAAATATTGTGATATATAAGTTTCATACCATCGGAATCTGCCAAGTAGAAGCGTAGCGCAATTACTAAGGCGCTCGCTTAGCAATCAATGGGTATGGCGTTCGAAACCCAACTCCTTCAAATTTCTAAGCATTTTTCTAATAAGAACACAAATATTGTGATATATAAGTTTCATACCATCGGAATCTGCCAAGTAGAAGCGTAGCGCAATTACTAAGGCGCTCGCTTAGCAATCAATGGGTATGGCGTTCGAAACCCAACTCCTTCAAATTTCTAAGCATTTTTCTAATAAGAACACAAATATTGTGATATATAAGTTTCATACCATCGGAATCTGCCAAGTAGAAGCGTAGCGCAATTACTAAGGCGCTCGCTTAGCAATCAATGGGTATGGCGTTCGAAACCCAACTCCTTCAAATTTCTAAGCATTTTTCTAATAAGAACACAAATATTGTGATATATAAGTTTCATACCATCGGAATCTGCCAAGTAGAAGCGTAGCGCAATTACTAAGGCGCTCGCTTAGCAATCAATGGGTATGGCGTTCGAAACCCAACTCCTTCAAATTTCTAAGCATTTTTCTAATAAGAACACAAATATTGTGATATATAAGTTTCATACCATCGGAATCTGCCAAGTAGAAGCGTAGCGCAATTACTAAGGCGCTCGCTTAGCAATCAATGGGTATGGCGTTCGAAACCCAACTCCTTCAAATTTCTAAGCATTTTTCTAATAAGAACACAAATATTGTGATATATAAGTTTCATACCATCGGAATCTGCCAAGTAGAAGCGTAGCGCAATTACTAAGGCGCTCGCTTAGCAATCAATGGGTATGGCGTTCGAAACCCAACTCCTTCAAATTTCTAAGCATTTTTCTAATAAGAACACAAATATTGTGATATATAAGTTTCATACCATCGGAATCTGCCAAGTAGAAGCGTAGCGCAATTACTAAGGCGCTCGCTTAGCAATCAATGGGTATGGCGTTCGAAACCCAACTCCTTCAAATTTCTAAGCATTTTTCTAATAAGAACACAAATATTGTGATATATAAGTTTCATACCATCGGAATCTGCCAAGTAGAAGCGTAGCGCAATTACTAAGGCGCTCGCTTAGCAATCAATGGGTATGGCGTTCGAAACCCAACTCCTTCAAATTTCTAAGCATTTTTCTAATAAGAACACAAATATTGTGATATATAAGTTTCATACCATCGGAATCTGCCAAGTAGAAGCGTAGCGCAATTACTAAGGCGCTCGCTTAGCAATCAATGGGTATGGCGTTCGAAACCCAACTCCTTCAAATTTCTAAGCATTTTTCTAATAAGAACACAAATATTGTGATATATAAGTTTCATACCATCGGAATCTGCCAAGTAGAAGCGTAGCGCAATTACTAAGGCGCTCGCTTAGCAATCAATGGGTATGGCGTTCGAAACCCAACTCCTTCAAATTTCTAAGCATTTTTCTAATAAGAACACAAATATTGTGATATATAAGTTTCATACCATCGGAATCTGCCAAGTAGAAGCGTAGCGCAATTACTAAGGCGCTCGCTTAGCAATCAATGGGTATGGCGTTCGAAACCCAACTCCTTCAAATTTCTAAGCATTTTTCTAATAAGAACACAAATATTGTGATATATAAGTTTCATACCATCGGAATCTGCCAAGTAGAAGCGTAGCGCAATTACTAAGGCGCTCGCTTAGCAATCAATGGGTATGGCGTTCGAAACCCAACTCCTTCAAATTTCTAAGCATTTTTCTAATAAGAACACAAATATTGTGATATATAAGTTTCATACCATCGGAATCTGCCAAGTAGAAGCGTAGCGCAATTACTAAGGCGCTCGCTTAGCAATCAATGGGTATGGCGTTCGAAACCCAACTCCTTCAAATTTCTAAGCATTTTTCTAATAAGAACACAAATATTGTGATATATAAGTTTCATACCATCGGAATCTGCCAAGTAGAAGCGTAGCGCAATTACTAAGGCGCTCGCTTAGCAATCAATGGGTATGGCGTTCGAAACCCAACTCCTTCAAATTTCTAAGCATTTTTCTAATAAGAACACAAATATTGTGATATATAAGTTTCATACCATCGGAATCTGCCAAGTAGAAGCGTAGCGCAATTACTAAGGCGCTCGCTTAGCAATCAATGGGTATGGCGTTCGAAACCCAACTCCTTCAAATTTCTAAGCATTTTTCTAATAAGAACACAAATATTGTGATATATAAGTTTCATACCATCGGAATCTGCCAAGTAGAAGCGTAGCGCAATTACTAAGGCGCTCGCTTAGCAATCAATGGGTATGGCGTTCGAAACCCAACTCCTTCAAATTTCTAAGCATTTTTCTAATAAGAACACAAATATTGTGATATATAAGTTTCATACCATCGGAATCTGCCAAGTAGAAGCGTAGCGCAATTACTAAGGCGCTCGCTTAGCAATCAATGGGTATGGCGTTCGAAACCCAACTCCTTCAAATTTCTAAGCATTTTTCTAATAAGAACACAAATATTGTGATATATAAGTTTCATACCATCGGAATCTGCCAAGTAGAAGCGTAGCGCAATTACTAAGGCGCTCGCTTAGCAATCAATGGGTATGGCGTTCGAAACCCAACTCCTTCAAATTTCTAAGCATTTTTCTAATAAGAACACAAATATTGTGATATATAAGTTTCATACCATCGGAATCTGCCAAGTAGAAGCGTAGCGCAATTACTAAGGCGCTCGCTTAGCAATCAATGGGTATGGCGTTCGAAACCCAACTCCTTCAAATTTCTAAGCATTTTTCTAATAAGAACACAAATATTGTGATATATAAGTTTCATACCATCGGAATCTGCCAAGTAGAAGCGTAGCGCAATTACTAAGGCGCTCGCTTAGCAATCAATGGGTATGGCGTTCGAAACCCAACTCCTTCAAATTTCTAAGCATTTTTCTAATAAGAACACAAATATTGTGATATATAAGTTTCATACCATCGGAATCTGCCAAGTAGAAGCGTAGCGCAATTACTAAGGCGCTCGCTTAGCAATCAATGGGTATGGCGTTCGAAACCCAACTCCTTCAAATTTCTAAGCATTTTTCTAATAAGAACACAAATATTGTGATATATAAGTTTCATACCATCGGAATCTGCCAAGTAGAAGCGTAGCGCAATTACTAAGGCGCTCGCTTAGCAATCAATGGGTATGGCGTTCGAAACCCAACTCCTTCAAATTTCTAAGCATTTTTCTAATAAGAACACAAATATTGTGATATATAAGTTTCATACCATCGGAATCTGCCAAGTAGAAGCGTAGCGCAATTACTAAGGCGCTCGCTTAGCAATCAATGGGTATGGCGTTCGAAACCCAACTCCTTCAAATTTCTAAGCATTTTTCTAATAAGAACACAAATATTGTGATATATAAGTTTCATACCATCGGAATCTGCCAAGTAGAAGCGTAGCGCAATTACTAAGGCGCTCGCTTAGCAATCAATGGGTATGGCGTTCGAAACCCAACTCCTTCAAATTTCTAAGCATTTTTCTAATAAGAACACAAATATTGTGATATATAAGTTTCATACCATCGGAATCTGCCAAGTAGAAGCGTAGCGCAATTACTAAGGCGCTCGCTTAGCAATCAATGGGTATGGCGTTCGAAACCCAACTCCTTCAAATTTCTAAGCATTTTTCTAATAAGAACACAAATATTGTGATATATAAGTTTCATACCATCGGAATCTGCCAAGTAGAAGCGTAGCGCAATTACTAAGGCGCTCGCTTAGCAATCAATGGGTATGGCGTTCGAAACCCAACTCCTTCAAATTTCTAAGCATTTTTCTAATAAGAACACAAATATTGTGATATATAAGTTTCATACCATCGGAATCTGCCAAGTAGAAGCGTAGCGCAATTACTAAGGCGCTCGCTTAGCAATCAATGGGTATGGCGTTCGAAACCCAACTCCTTCAAATTTCTAAGCATTTTTCTAATAAGAACACAAATATTGTGATATATAAGTTTCATACCATCGGAATCTGCCAAGTAGAAGCGTAGCGCAATTACTAAGGCGCTCGCTTAGCAATCAATGGGTATGGCGTTCGAAACCCAACTCCTTCAAATTTCTAAGCATTTTTCTAATAAGAACACAAATATTGTGATATATAAGTTTCATACCATCGGAATCTGCCAAGTAGAAGCGTAGCGCAATTACTAAGGCGCTCGCTTAGCAATCAATGGGTATGGCGTTCGAAACCCAACTCCTTCAAATTTCTAAGCATTTTTCTAATAAGAACACAAATATTGTGATATATAAGTTTCATACCATCGGAATCTGCCAAGTAGAAGCGTAGCGCAATTACTAAGGCGCTCGCTTAGCAATCAATGGGTATGGCGTTCGAAACCCAACTCCTTCAAATTTCTAAGCATTTTTCTAATAAGAACACAAATATTGTGATATATAAGTTTCATACCATCGGAATCTGCCAAGTAGAAGCGTAGCGCAATTACTAAGGCGCTCGCTTAGCAATCAATGGGTATGGCGTTCGAAACCCAACTCCTTCAAATTTCTAAGCATTTTTCTAATAAGAACACAAATATTGTGATATATAAGTTTCATACCATCGGAATCTGCCAAGTAGAAGCGTAGCGCAATTACTAAGGCGCTCGCTTAGCAATCAATGGGTATGGCGTTCGAAACCCAACTCCTTCAAATTTCTAAGCATTTTTCTAATAAGAACACAAATATTGTGATATATAAGTTTCATACCATCGGAATCTGCCAAGTAGAAGCGTAGCGCAATTACTAAGGCGCTCGCTTAGCAATCAATGGGTATGGCGTTCGAAACCCAACTCCTTCAAATTTCTAAGCATTTTTCTAATAAGAACACAAATATTGTGATATATAAGTTTCATACCATCGGAATCTGCCAAGTAGAAGCGTAGCGCAATTACTAAGGCGCTCGCTTAGCAATCAATGGGTATGGCGTTCGAAACCCAACTCCTTCAAATTTCTAAGCATTTTTCTAATAAGAACACAAATATTGTGATATATAAGTTTCATACCATCGGAATCTGCCAAGTAGAAGCGTAGCGCAATTACTAAGGCGCTCGCTTAGCAATCAATGGGTATGGCGTTCGAAACCCAACTCCTTCAAATTTCTAAGCATTTTTCTAATAAGAACACAAATATTGTGATATATAAGTTTCATACCATCGGAATCTGCCAAGTAGAAGCGTAGCGCAATTACTAAGGCGCTCGCTTAGCAATCAATGGGTATGGCGTTCGAAACCCAACTCCTTCAAATTTCTAAGCATTTTTCTAATAAGAACACAAATATTGTGATATATAAGTTTCATACCATCGGAATCTGCCAAGTAGAAGCGTAGCGCAATTACTAAGGCGCTCGCTTAGCAATCAATGGGTATGGCGTTCGAAACCCAACTCCTTCAAATTTCTAAGCATTTTTCTAATAAGAACACAAATATTGTGATATATAAGTTTCATACCATCGGAATCTGCCAAGTAGAAGCGTAGCGCAATTACTAAGGCGCTCGCTTAGCAATCAATGGGTATGGCGTTCGAAACCCAACTCCTTCAAATTTCTAAGCATTTTTCTAATAAGAACACAATAAAATGCACATGGAGTCGCTAGGGATCGAACGCACCACTCGTCACTGGCAAAGCACCCGCTCCACCACATAAGCTACGCGCCCACTTCGGTAACGTTGATGGTATCTTTCTTAAACTGCACAACCTTGACTAACACAACTTTTTTTTACCAATTGGAAAACTTCATTGGATATTGGAGTAGCTGGGTATCGAACACCTTACCTGTCGCTTGCTAAACAAGCGCTCTACCATTTAAGCTACGCCTCCACTTCGGCGACGATGATGGTATTCTCGTTAAATAACACAAGTTTTTTGTACCAATTGGACAAATTCATTGAATTATGGAGTCGCTGGGGATCGAACGCCCCCCCCCTGTCGCAAGCTAAGGAAGCACTCTACCACTTAAGCTAAAAATCAATTCCGGTTACCTTCATGGTATTATCGTTAGATAACACAACTTCTTCTACAAATTTACAAAATTCATTGGATTTTGGAATCGCTGTCTATCGAACGCCCCACCTGTCGCATGCTAAACAACGCTCTACCAGTTAGACTATGATCCACTCATGTAACGTTGATGGTATTTTCGTTAAATAACACAACTTTTTTGTACTAATTGGAAAATTCTTTGAATTTTAGAGTTGGTGTGTATCGAACGCCTCACCTGTCGCATGTTAAGCAAACGCTGTACATTTAAGCTACGCCTCGACATCGGTAACTTTGATGGTATTTTCCTTAAAGAACACAATTCATGGAACAATCTTATAAGAACAGAAATATTGTGATATATAAGTTTCATACCATCGGAATCTCGTAAGGGGAAGCGTAGCGCAATTAGTAAAGCGCCCGTTAGCAATCAATGGGAATGGCGTTCGAACCAACTCCTTCAACTTTCAAGAAATTTCTTATAGGAACACAAATATTGTGATATATAAGTTTCATACCATCGGAATTAGCCAAAGTGGAAGCTGGAAGAGTAGCGCAATTAGCAAGCCCCTCGCCATAGCAATCAATGTGTATGGCGTTCAAACCCAACTCCTTCAATTTCTAAGCATTTTTTCTAATAAGGACACTAATATTGTGATATATAGTTTTATACCATCGGAATCTGCCAAGTGGAAGCGTAGCGGAATAGTAAAGCGCTTCGCTTAGCAGTCAATTGGTTATATGGCGTTCGATAACCAAACTCCTCTAAATTTCTAAGCAATTTTCAAATATAATACACAATATGGTGATATATTAAGTTTCAACCGTCGGAATACTTGCCCCTAGTGGAAGCGTAGAGCAATTGGAAAAATGCTCGCTTAGCAATCAATGGGCATGCGGTTCAGAGAAACCAAACTCCTCCCAAATTTCTAAGCATCTTCTAAGACCCAACACTATATTGTCTTGTGATATATTGTTTCATACCATCGGAATCTGCCAAGTGGAAAACTTAGCGCAAGTAGTAAAGCGCTCGCCATAGAAATAAGGGTATGCCCGTTGGAAACCCAACACCTCCAAATTTTAAAGCATTTTTCTAATAAGAACAGAATTTAGTGAATATTAGTTCATACCACGGAATCTGCCCAAGTGGAAAATAGCGAAATTAGTAAAGCGCTCGCATGAACTTAATGGTTATGGCGTTCGAAACCCAACTCTCAAATTCTATGCATTTTTCTTATAGAACACAAATAGTGTGATATATATAAATTTCATTACTATAGGAATCTGCGAACTGCTAGCGTAGCGGCAATTAGTAAAAGCGCCCTCTTAGAAATCAATGAATATGCATTTCGGAAAACCAATTTCCACCGATTTCTAAGCATTTTTCTAATAAGAAACACAAATATTGGGATATATAAGGTTCTTACCATCGGAATATGCCAAAGTGAAGCGTCTCGCGCAATTAGTAACGCGTTTGCTTAATAATCAATGGGAATGGCGTTTGAAACCCAACTCCTCCAAATTTCTAAGCATTTTTCTTATAAGAACAGAAATATGGTATATATAAGGGTCATTTACAATCGGAATCTCCAAGTGAAAAGCGTAGCGCAGTTAGAAAGCCTCGCCTTAGCAATCAATGGGTATGGCGTTCGAAATCCAATTCCTCCAAATTTCTATGAATTTTTCTATAAGAACACAAATATGGTGATATGTAAATTTTCATACCATCGGAATCTCCTAAGTGGAAGCGCTAGCGCAATTAGTAAAGCGCTCGCTTAGCAATCAATGGGTAAATGTGTTCGAAACCCAAATACTTAAAATTTCTAAGCATGTGGTTCTAATAGGACACAAATATTGTGATATATAAGTTCCATGCCAACGGAATCTGCCAAGTGAGAAGCGAGGTAACGCAATTAGTAAAAGCGTCGTTTAAGCAACAATGGGCATTGCGTTCGAAACCCAACTCCTCCAAATTCCTAAACATTTTTTTAATAAGAAACGCAATATTGTGATTTATGATATAGGAAGTTCATACCATCGGAATCTGCCAAGTGAATCGTAGCGCTATTTGTAGCGGTCGCTTCGGTATTCAATAAGTATGTCGTTCGAAACCCAACTCCTCCAAATTTTATGTATTATTTCTAATTAGAACACCATTAAAATGCATCATGGAGTCGCTCGGGATCGAACGCACCACTCAGTCATGGCAAAGCACCCGCTCACCACATAAGCTACGCGCCCACTTCGGTAACGTTGATGGTATCTTTCTTAACTGCACAACTTGAATAAACACAACTTTTTTTTTACCAATTGGAAAACTTCATTGGATATTGGAGGTAGCTGGGTATCGAACACCTACCTGCGCCTTGCTAAACAAGCGCTCTACCATTTAAGCTACGCCTCACTTCGGCGACGAGGATGGTCATTCTCGATTAAATAACAAAAGTTTTTTTGTACCAAATTGGACAAATTCATTGAATTATGGAGTCGCTGGGATCGAACGCCCCCCCCCTGTCGCAAGCTAAGGAAGCACTCTACCACTTAAGCTAAAAATCAAATTCCGGTACCTTCATCGCGTATTATCGTTAGATAACACCAACTTCTTCTACAAATTTACAAAAATTCATTGGATTTTGGACATCGCTGTCTAGCGAACGCCCACCTGTCGGCATGCTAAAACAAAACGCTCTTACAGTAGACATGAATCACTCATGTAACGTTGATGGTATTCGTTAAATAACACAAACTTTTTTGTACTAATGGAAAAATTCTTTGAATTTTAGAGTTGGTGGTATCGAACGCCTCACCTGTTCGGCGCATGTTAAGCAAAACGCTTGTACATTTAAGCTACGCCTCGACATCGGTAACTTTGATTGGTATTTTCCTTAAAGAACACAATTCATGGAACCAATTTGAAAAATTTCATTGATTTTAAAGTTCGCGGGGTATCGAACACGTCCACTCCCGCATGCTAAGCAAACGCCTCTACAACATAAGCTACGCCTACACATTCCGTAACGTTGATGTTATTTCCGTTAAATAACCACAACTTTTCCGTATAATTGGAAATAAACACATTGGAATTTAGAATAGTCGCGTGTATCGAAACACCCCACCTGTCGCATGCTAAGCAAAGGCGCACTACATTTAAGCTACCCTCCGCTTCGGTAACGTTGATGGTTATTTTCTTAAATAAAACACTTTTCGGTACTAATTGGAAAAAAATCTTAGATTTTGGAGTCTGCCGTGTTATAGAAAAACGTCCCCACCTGTCGCAGGCTATGCAAGCGCTCCTACCATTTTAAGGGCTACGCGGCCATTCACTAATGTTAATGGTACATTCCTTTCATAACCCAACATTTTTACCAATTAGAAAAAACTCATTGGATTTTGGAGTCCCTCGGAATCGAATGCCAATACTCTCACATGTTAAGCTGCGCTCTACAACTTAAGCTACGCCTCTACTTCGGTGATATTGATCGGTATTTCTTTAAATAACACAGCTATTTTTTACCCAATGGAAAAACCCCTTAGTTTTTGGGGTCGGTATGGATCGAACCGCCTGCCTGTCGCACTTGCTAAGCAAGCGCTTACCACTTAAGCTACGAATCTACTCCGGTAACATAGATTGTATTTTCCTTTAAAAACAAAAACTTTTTTGTACCAATTGGAAAAACTCAATTGAAATTAGGAGTCGCTGGGTATCCAAATGCCCCACTTGTTCGCATGCTAAGCAAGGCTCAACCACTTAAACTACGCGTCCTCTTTAGTAAACGTATGATGGCATATTCCTCAAATGACAAACTTTTTTGTACCAATGGAAAAAACTCATTGGCTTTTAGAGTCGCCGAGGATCGAAAACGCATTAACCTGTAGCATCCTAAGCAAGCGCTCTACAACCGCGAAGATACGAATCTACTCCAATAACATGTATGGTATCTCGTTAAAATACACAACTTTTGTACTAATTGAAAAAATTCATTGGAATCTAGGAGTCGCCGTTTATCGAACGCCCCTTGGTCGCATGCTTAGTCAGGTGCTGCACTACTTAAGCGAAGCCTCACATATGGTAACGTCGATGTATTTTCGTAAAAATAACACAAGTTTTGTGTACCAATTGGAAAAATTCTTTCGGATTTTGGAGTCGC
>JAHLJT010008498.1:0-10938 GCA_031308135.1 Acheta domesticus | reverse complement strand
GCTCGCGGGATACGCTAGTGAGTCGAAAGACGTTAGTCTCTCCGTGCAACTTGGCACGTTTTGGCATCCGGCCATGTAACATTCCAGTTACGGGGACTTTATGTCACTACTTTATGTCAATACTTTATGTTAATACACCTGTATTTACAAATGACATTTTAAGTGCTTCGCGGAACTCGGTTCAACCTTAGTATCGTTTAGCATTTCTTCCGCGTCAAAGTCGTCGGAATCTAATCTTAACGCGTAAGCGGTCAAAGCGTCTTCCTCGCCTGCGGCAGTGACCGGCGCAGAACCGAGAAAGTTCACGTATTCAGTACGTTGGTGATACTTTTTCATCATGTTTGATGTGATACACGCGTGGTTCTTTCCGCCCCGGCATCGAACTATGTATTGTGTTCGGACATTTTCTCCCGAACTTCGCCTGGCCCGACCCACTGCACGCGAGGTTCCGCGTTCACTGTAGGCGCCAAAACCAGCACCTTTTCGCGCCTATTTCAAAACTGCGCGAGATCGCCTTGCGGTCGTCGTACACTACCTACGCTTGATTGTTCTTCCGCCATTTTGTATGGGCAAGTTCACGCGAACGCTTCCGTCTATTAATCAACTGAACACGTCTCACCACCGTGCCTCCCTTCGCTTTCTGCTGCACCCGCAAGCTTTCGTATATAGCAGCACGTCATGGGTGTGCTGAGATTTTTCCCCATAGGACTAACTCGGCTGGAGGAAAACCTATCTATCGATTCGTGCACACTCGTGCGTAACGCGAACATAATTGCGGAAGCTGCACTCCCAATCTGTCCCGCCTCTCAAAACAAAGAACCTTCATCAACCCGGTTCATGGTTCTGTGGCATCCGTTCTACGGCATTAGATTGCGGATGATAAGGCGAACTTCTAATTAATCTAAGGCAAAATCTCTCGGCGAATTCCGCTCAGTATCCAGAGTGCTAGTAAAACAAGGTTCCTGATCTGTTTGAAGCTCTCGCGGAAATCCAATCCGACTGAACAGGTCTAATAACAGCTTCAATGACCGTGACCGTCGTCAGATCACGTATGGGAATAGCCTCGGGATATTTTGTTGCTAAACACATTTGCAGTTAGTATGAACTTTTTTCCTGACTCAGACTCGGGAAAAGGCCACAATCATCTACATTTACTTTTTCAAAACGCCTCACCCGTTATAGGTACAATTTTTAAAGGCGCGCGAAGTTTCTCGCCGCCGTTACTACGCGCTGGCAACTATCGCAGCTACGCTACGTAATTTTCCATATCTTTGTAACAGTTTCGGCCAGAAGAAATACTTGGCCACGCGTCCTTACCTTCTTGTGACACCTAAATTACCGTGGGCGACTTCATGACAAAGCTTCAATATAGTGCCCGATAATACACACCCGAGAGTCCCACAAGCAATGGAGAATTGCTCACACCTGTCACGCTTGCCTCGCCGTTTACGGGAGCACAAAAGGCCGCGTTCTATAAAATACTCGCGCCGTTCCGTTTCTGGGCCTCGGCTAGCTCGAATAGCGGTTAAGAGTCTTCATCCTGTCTCTGAGCTTTCTCAAATCTTCGGACGGGTCGCCGAACGGCCCAATGCAACGCTCCCGGAATCTACTTCAAATTCCGCGTGTTTTTCAAAACATTGCCCGGGTCATTTACCTGCCTCCTAACAAGACACAAGTTTCCTCGTCGGGAGCTTTTCGCGTCCGACGCAGGTGTTTGGGTGCGTCGCGCGCCCGGCGACAGTGTCCTACGAGCCACGCCTAGCTCGACCGCCCCTTCCCCCAAAGCCTCGTTCAGACCGCAACGGTGCGTCACCAGGGCGCTCGGCGGCCGGCGTGTTGGCCTGGCGCCGCCCGCCATCGCCTCCGGCCCCACACACCGTCGCCCTGCCCGCCGCCGTCTGGGCACGGGTTCGCACCGACAAAGAACTGCGGTTCTAAAAACCCTTGCGCTGATTTCGGAGAGAAGCGTGGCAGGATCGATTACTCAGAAAGTAATTTTCTAAAGTCGCATTTTTTCGCGACTGCGCTTCGGTAACAAGCTTACCGAACGGGCCTACGATTTCTACCTTAGATTACCGTAGATTTTTCGGCGCCTCGTCCAAGGGCTGCTTAACCCATACGGATTCGCGGTATATTGATTCGGCCTGACGTATTTGCTGTTGATCAGACTCAACCGTCGCCCCGAATATCGTAAGAAGGAAATAGATTTCCGCAAACCGTGCAGAAAATGTGTGAGGGAGCAACAATTCCTTGCGCACTGGTGTCGACAACGTGACACATTTTCTCGCTTGATTTAAGCTGATGGCAGTATTTCTTAATGTGCCCCGGTTTTTTTCATAAATAGCACTGTGCGTTCCTGCGGCTTGTCGAATTCCGCGGGCATATCTGCCTTAGGGCGCTGCGGGCTTAGAAGTGGAGGGCCACGCTCTCCGTCACCTTTTTCCATTTTTGTTCCCCCACAGGCTCCTTGTGATAACCTTAGAAAAATCTGTCCTATACGCACTAGACCATTTGTTTTCGTAGGTGCCCAAACCTACTCGCCAGATCTTGGGACTGCGAAACCTCGCCCCAAACATCTACGAAATGGGCACGTATGTCCGCCGGCCACCTTCCGTTTCATCTGATCGGTGACAATCAAATTAATAATTGATCATAAGTTTCACTTTCAACCCTGAAATCCATTTCTGGCAATAGTTCGTCAGTTCGCGAGCATAAACATTCCATGTAGTTTTCGCACCCTTTGCATGACTGCAAAACATCTGACGACATTTTTCAGGCCGTGAATTTGTACATATCCAAAGCTGCGTTTTGATTTGAATTATAAACTGCTCTGAAGAACCGATTGATCCTACAAACTAACCATGTATTTATTTCATTGGGAAGCAATCCCATTAATTGACTGACCATTCTACCGGCGCAATGTCGAGGGCTGACGAGCATGCGCCTCAAATACACTTAAAAAACAAGGTAATATCCTCACCTTCGCCTTTGAATTTATCCAGTACATGGCTGATACGGATACTACTTCTGTTTCCCAAATCTCTACTACCTAAAGATTCGCGCGAGGTAGCCTGATTAGCTAATTTCAGCCGTTCGAGTTCTTACTGCCGTTGTTCGAGTTCGTACAGTGCCGTTCTTGCTCTTTTTCCTGCCTTTCTCGCTCTTTTTTCCTCGAGTCGCGTATCTTTCCTGCTCTTTTAGTTCCTTTTCTTCTACGATCCGCTCTCTCTCCTGATTGGCGAGTTCTCTAACAAACTCTTTCCTCATATTGTTCGCTCCCCGCGATCATTGTTTTTTAGCCACTTACAACCGTTTTCATTCCCTTCCAACGTTTCTCCCATCCCCGTCGCGACCCTAACAAAGCACCGTCTTCTATAACCCGCTATAGAAAGGAATTTTGCCTGAATTGATCCCCGGCCAGTACAAAAAAACACACTTACGTTCAGTTGACTTCGGTGTCGCGTGAGCGCCTTCTGGATCCGGTGTTCTGGCCTCCTTCCTTCCACTCGTTCTGGTCCGTCCGGATGTCTCCTTCCAGTGCCAGTACCAATACCAGCTCCAGTTCCAGTACCAGTTGCCAGCTCCAGTTCCAGTACAATACCAAATTCCAGTTCCAAGTTTTAGAAAAGAAAGGTTCCGAGTCGGATTGTACCGCCCGACAAAACTACCGTACCGCGAATTACCGCACTTTCCGGTTTCCGTGGCGGCACGAGCTCTGCGGCGCCAAGTATTACGACGCGTGTGCACCTTTAACTGCGGTACACTGTCTTTACGGCGTACTGTTCTAATGGATCAGCGTGCACCGATGGCTCTGATGCCACGCTAATGTCACCCAGCACGGAATGCTGTTGCAGGCTTCCGCGTTCCCCGTTCGTACGACGTCAGTAATTGCTTCCACAAAGCTGACTGCTACTAAACGAGCCCAGAACGTGAGTCTTTAATCGTTGTGAACTCCAGCGTGCCATGTACTATAACCAAGCTGCACGTACCAGTTTTAGACAAAAACTGCGGCACACCTCGTCGTGAGGTTTACAATAACCGCTGCTACCAGTTTTAGACATGACATTGACTTAACTGACCACTGATAACAGTATGGCCGAAGTGTACCCTACCGCATCGTCGCGAGACACAAACTAAGATATTGCGGGAAGAGGTGGACAAATGCTTCGCGACAACATCATTGTGGAGGCGGAGAGTGATTAGACGTCTCCTAGATCCTGATCGAGGCCCCGGGCAAGTCTCCACGCCCCTGCATAGATTTTAGGCGCCTCAACGAGATTATTAAAACTGATTACTTTCCGCTTACCCAACTCGAAGAACGGATTTGAACAGGTAGCTGCAGCTAAAATCATTAGTGTGTTAGATTGAAGTAAGTGTTTCTGGCAGATAGGTCTTACGGATAGGGCGCAGAGATATTCGGCGTTCGTGACCAGTTTCGGCACGTCCGTATCGACCGGTAGGTTACCTTTCGGGATAAAGAACGGTCTTATCAATACTGTAAATCATGGGCACTTTGCTAAAAAAACTGCCAAGAATTCGCGGTCGGTACCGTACCCTTGATGACATCGCACGGTTTTCCAGTAACACTTGGCAAGAACAACATTCGGCTGTGCTGCGGTGTGTAAATTATACTGTACATACTATTCAGAATCTGTTACGTCTGTGCTTTTCATGTCCAATACGTGAAAAGTGGTTGCACTGTTATTACATTTTGAGAGGAAATAAGTGATCGTTGACTATTCGCGACATTCTGGAGCTCACGGAAAATGCTGGTGATGATTTTCTCAATCAATGGGGATATAGATCAGGTGAGTTTGGGAGTTGCACCATCGCTTGATCGTTGGGGATTTTTGAGTACCTGTTTCTCGTCACATATTAATCAAAGGAAACGTCTGAGCAGGCATCACCGGCCTCTGGTATTGACATGAGACATGCATTATTGCTGTCTCTTAGTTGACGTCGAAAAATCTTACCATCCTACCTACCATATACTTTACCATTTTGGATAGAGAACCTACCAGTATATACAGCCAGGTTATCTGATTGATTAATTGATTATGTACTACGTGTTTCGGGGTGTGTGTCAAATGCTATGGTCATTAGTTATGTACGTGTGGTGTGTTTGTATCATGGGACGAGGCGATATTTTTTTCTCCTGAAAAGATGAGATCCGGTCCCGACCTACTTGTCGTCTTGTGAATATATTCCTCACACATGTATCTCCCACCAACGCTCACTGCACCCAGCCCAGACGGTTTGTTAGGGTATACTTCAGCATTCGTATGGAAATGATAGGAGAAATAACATAGAACTACCGGTCAGAGCAGCCGGCCGCTAGTACCTTCTTTGAAAGCGGCTAGTATCTTGTGTAGGGAGGTTCGAACCCTTATACCTCCCTCTCAAAGGCACAGCACTGACAACAATTGATGCCTACAACCACCTCAATCTGTTAACTATTGCTATTAATGCTTCAAGATATTCTGAGGAAAACGTCAGAATGGCATTGAGATTATCTGGCTTTTAAATATTAATAACGGACACAATTGGTATTCAATGGTATTTTATTTACAATAAAACTTATTATAAACTAATGGTTCTAAAACAGCACTTACTTTCTCGCCCGTATTTTCATGTAAATTACGCGAAGCACTCAAATTTCTGAAAAATTGTACATGACCTCTATTACAAAATCTATCTTAAATTAATAAAAATCATTAACGTACAAAATCTCTCTCTTTAATATTTTAGTTTTAGGAAGACTTCGAAAAATTGTTAAATTTTTCTACTTTTTTAAAGAAATTTTGACACTTTTGCAGAAAGTTTTGTGATAATGTAAATATTTTTTATATTTTCCATAAGATAAAATAGTGTCAAGTTGACGAAATAAGTATGTAATGAAAGAAACTACGTTTTTTTTGCTTGTAGTAGAGGGTGTGGTAGTGAATCGAGGACTAAAAAGCTTTTCCAAAAAATCTTATATTTATGTTGAGTCTTATAGTATAGATACGACCATCATCTTATCCTGTGTGGTTAATACAGACTTTTTTTACCATCTTATCCGGAGGGTACACTATGTGTTCACTATGTATACACTAATGTTGTGATGTAACGATAAACAATTATCTTCTCAATACACTGCATTAAAATGCTAATCATCTAATTATCAATAATTAATATTTTCTAATTATATCATTTAAACTCCCAAAAATACAACAAATCTTAAAGACATTAGTTCTATCTATTAGAAATGTTTTTCTGGAAAAATGTGTATCTAAAAAATGGAAAAATGAAATCAAACCAAGTTCAGTCTTTTAATTGTATTATTTCTAAAATTTCAATTTTCTACTCATGTACTATTATCACTCGCGAGCTTTCTAGTGTCACTGAGCTACGATATGTTGATATTTTAGTTGAGAAATCATTGCAATCGTTTTACTCTACATATTAAATTCTTACATTAATTCACAGTGTAATTTCCATGCACAGTCACATTTCACAACGCAAATATATCCGCTCACCGGTCGTCCCGCGCAATCTTCGTCTGCTCTGCTCACTTCCAAATCCCAAGCAGCGCGATATCATAACACTTGCCCCAACCTCCTGCCGCGCTGCATCCGGTCCAATCAAATGAACCCGACCCGCCGTTTCACTCTCCGATCGCGTTCGACTCTCATTCTCTTCCAAACTCCTCTCTCGAAATAGCACCAGCTTTGCAGTTCCGCCTTCGCCAACGCTCGCGTTTACAACAACACCCCCATAATTAACGGATCGGAAACAAATGAGTAATAATGAATCGACAGAGACTTCCGGCGCCGCGCGCGCGAGCGCCCTTCGACGACGCCAGCGCACCCCGCGGAGGGACGCAGAACAAGCGCGCGAGGGGAATCCCCCACAAGTCATCCTCCCGGGGTGCCGTGCGCAACCCCGTTTCGACCCGTTCCACACCGCTCTCGTCCCCGCCCCGATTCGCCCTGTTCTGTCCCGCCACACCCCGTCTGTTCCCTCCTAACAATCCACGCCCTGCCACAGCCCGCTGTCGCCTCATCACGCCTCACCACACCAACAATC
This sequence comes from Acheta domesticus, assembly GCA_031308135.1. Classification (NCBI taxonomy): domain Eukaryota; kingdom Metazoa; phylum Arthropoda; class Insecta; order Orthoptera; family Gryllidae; genus Acheta; species Acheta domesticus. The sequence continues at coordinate 3,870 of JAHLJT010008498.1, read as the reverse complement.
CTCACCACGCTTCGCGCCGTGCTTCGTCTCTACCATCGATTTGCCTGTTCGGTCGCCTCACCCCTCCTGTTTCACCTCCCTACCACTCCCAGCCAACCACGGCACACTGCGCCTCATCCTGCCTCACCACACCCGCCACACCACCATACCCTGCCACTTCCGTCTCACACATCGTCATAGCCTTCATCAGCAAAGCCATGCTCTCCCAGCATCGTCATACATTCACCGTGCATTACTAGGTCTCACACCGCCCTCCAATCCTCACCAACTTTGTCCAAGACCCGCGCGTGTCCGCAACGCTCCAACCCCGTTCCTCCTCCAGGACACCACGTCACTCCCCAAGTGTCACGTCTCTTCTCCTCATCTCCCCTTCACATCGTTCACGCCATCCAAATTGCATACTCGCCCGTCCTATCCATCAGTCCCTCCTTGTCTCGCCTTACTGAACTCTCCTCCTCCCATGATCATTTCCTATCACAGACCGAGAGAGGTGGCTCGAGTGCATCAACTGATGTCACGGGAGTGCCTCTGACCGGGAGGTTCTAGATTCGAGCCCCGTCGCCAGTAGGATTTTTCGACCATTAGCTTGCCAGCGTAGCCCGTAGCCCTGAATTCAGTTGCTGAATGGAGGAGAATTCTAGCGGCTGGGTGCTCTGAGCTCCGATCGATGGTTTTCTGTGGTTATCAGGGTTTTCGTGGTTTCTCGGGCAAGACCAGGCGAATTCCGGAGCAGTACCCTAACAAACGGGCCACGAACCACGTACGATCCTTCTTTCCTTTCGCCTTGTCTATCTTCACCTCTTTATACACACACATACTAACTTTTTCACTACACTACCACACATGGGCAACGGTCAGGAGCTGAGAGGTTGTCCCGGCTGGTGAGATACCTCACTGGTGGGAGATACCACTGATTGCGGAAAACCCCACCAGTCGACGGTAGTCGGCGTCGGATATCGCCATCCCGATGGGAAACCATAGCACTACAGTTACGGGACGAATGACCCTCGTTGTGAAACGCTCCCTGGATTCGCTATCAATAAATACTATCCACAGCCCACTCCCCCATCACCGTCCTTGCGCCAGACCGCATCACCTTCGCCCCTTCCCTGCACCTTCCGCCACATTCTGGCTCCCGTCCCTCCTCGTTCGAGGCGCGACGAAGAAAGGTCTTTTAAAGCCGCAATCTCCGCATGACAACGCCGCGGTGCTGTTCGTTTTATTGAATGCACTGGCAGAGAATTAATCGAATTTAAAACGCTCAAATAGAAAGACTCGTCAACAACCGGTCTCATGTATATTCATCGCTTTATTAAACAAGCTAGCTATCAATATCTCAAAAAGATAAGTAAATATATCAAGAGCAAAAAACGGATGAGTGGATGGAGGGAGTATCCGGATCTGTTGAATGATTGTGTTTGTGTACTTATATCTAACCACTTCCAATATTGTGTCATCTCTAGAAAGATCTCTAAAATGTGAATTAATAGTACATCTGTAAGTTGAAATGTTTCCCATTAAAAGTGATCGTCCAGAAAGGGGCAAGATTATATCTGTGATAATTGTAAACGATACTCCAAGTACTCTTGAAAATTGTTGGAAATCGTTCCCGAAGTATATTGATACATAATAAATAAGTAAATAATTTCTTATAGGACAACTCATTGCGGAAGTGGGGCATGTATTGCGTACGATCCCACTCCGCCTTGGCGCACTTTTGTTAGGGTCGCCTGCGAATTGTGGCAATTGTGGATGGAGTCCATCTTACTTCTTCACTGTCTCGTTCTTGCTCAGAGTGTTTTCAATTGATATAAAAGATTTCTTCTATTTCCCTCTCTATATTATTGTTATTATTATTATTATCAATTTCTTCATATATTGTTTATAGTACAAAAGTAAATCTCTTGTCTAATTGATCCCTTCAGTGAAGTATCGTCTACAATTTTTCCCTAATTTCCTGTGTATTGGAGTGGAAAATGTATGAACGTTTTGGTTGAAGAGGTTTCCCTCAGAATAATTGTTTTTGCAATGAAGTCACTTTGCGTATCGTCTGCGTAACTTTGATACCATAAGTTACACTTAATATTATAGGGTTTAAAAAAAAATTTATTGTAAAGGATTTCTGCGCTGGTTGTCTGAGGGCATCGTCGAAACAAAGAATATGAAGTAGAAACAATAATGCACACTAGTCACTACATTCATCAAAATAAATTTCACCAGTATCTCTGTTTGTTACCAATGAGTTAAAAATAAGGCTCACACCAGAAAACACAATTACGCATGCCGAACGCTCTAGAAGTCACAGTAATATTGAGCAAGCTGCCATTGAAGTTATATTTTAAGAGTGAATTTAAGGGTCCGTTTTTCTTTTCTTTCAATAGGTGTCGAAAATCATGGACAGGGTTGTTTATTTCCGGGCCCTTCCATTGGCCTCTGAAGACGTGGTGCCGCGACGGCCCCAACACGCAAGCACGTACGCATAAGGAAGGGCGAGAAGGGAGTCAAGAAGAATGACGAAGGGGAAACACTCTCTCCTCTCTGAAACGTGCACCAAGCGCAGTCGAGAGAGAGCTTTTTCTAACAAGTTCTCCTAAACAAATATCACAGGAGCAATGAATAAAATCGTTCTTCAAATTTTTAAACTTTATCTTACCTCGACTACTGAAGTGTTCTTGCACGTGCAGAAGGGGAGTAACGACGTTATCCAGGGAAAAGGCTCCTACAGTTTTAATATTTTTACCGTAAGTGTAATATTGTTTTGGTTATGCACATTAAACATTATTTTGATAGTTTAAATTATTTACCAATTTTAACAATATATTTTACAGCAGGTTCTTCGTCTTCGACCATGAGGTCTCGAATGCCAAAGCATGTCATTTTTAGAGAACACAATGTTACTATTCGTAATATCTTTTACAATGATACTCTTTACAGTTTCTGAACTGATTAATGAGTCATCATTCACGTTTTCCTCGTCTTCAGAACAAATAATATCGTCAATTTTATCTATAACCTCTACATCTCGTTCATCACTCTCATAAGTCAATGTATACATTTCACTATCTTCTTCACACAAATCGTCTGGATTGTGAATACTTAATAAACTTTTTAACTCTTCGAGACTGTAATCCTTCGACATGTTCACATACTAACGCACAAGTACTACAATAACACTTCGTGAATGTGGGCCACAAACACCACCTCCCAACCCCACTGGCAACATAACCCCAAACACTACCATTTATTAAATCCCGAACGTCCATATACCAACGTGGGTTAGGTTGTATAAGGTTGTAACTTCAGGGACAAATTCAAGCCGTGTTACCCAAGCCAAAGTACTATACGCCAAAACACTTTTTTCCTGCTACACAAAACCAACAACTATACAAAATGAATTATAAGAAAATAAGATGATAAAAAAATAATAAAATATGCTTTGGGGTAACTCAGTTACCCCCAGGTAGCAGAAGGGTTGATTTAATTAATATTTTGCAAATACTTGTCAGTAATAACTCTTTGGAACATACCGCCAAAAATGAATGTTCTTATCCAAATCGATTTCAGTGATCACACGTCTGTCTTGTGCTATTACACATATTGGATACGTGACTAATATGTCAATGTTGTGTAGTATCGACTAATAAGTAAGAAAAAAAGACATGTCTTTAACCTAAATGCGATTCAAATCAGAAAGAAAAATCATTTGTGTAGGGAAACACATTCAGCATATCCATGTTATAGATAACGATACAATTACCATCAACTTAAAACAAATTATACATTTTTTATCTCTTTAATGCTGAAACTATAAAACTGTATGCCATTTAGAATAAACAAATACAGTTGACAAAAATATAATCAACCTCTTCA
>JAHLJT010008497.1:0-19891 GCA_031308135.1 Acheta domesticus | reverse complement strand
GATTAATATATTGACTTGGGAAGCGTTCTGAGTTTGTTTGCCAGAAGTGCCAAGTCTTATTTTATTAAATAATTTATTCTGATCAATTGTGACTGTCTAAAGAATTCAGGCAATTTTAAAGTCTTAAAATACTATAAATCAGCCTTTCATTCAAAGGCGTTAAGTTGGGGAAACGGTAGGTAAAAAATATAACTACATAAAGTATGATAAGTTTCTTGAATGTTACCTTTACATGGCTTTTCTGAGTATTATAAAGGCTCATTACCTCTTTTTGTCTTTATTCAACGTATCGTGGTAATACTAGCTCCAGTATACGCTGAAGCCGATTCAAAGCGTTACTCAAAGGATACAACAACCTTGTTCCCCTTTTCCATTTTACAAGCATTCGCAACTTTTTCGATAATTTTGCGTTCGCCGCTAATATGCGTCCTCTTAACTTTCTCTGGAGTATGAGGTGTCTCCCTTGAAGGACCTGGACCTGCCTCAGCAATTTCTTTAGATATTATTGAGAATAAATCCGAAGAGAATTTTCGACTTCGAAAGCACTAGCTTTGACTAGCTTCAGTTTTGCACCAACGAAGTTTTAATATTTAGAATGTTGTCATCTGTGCCTGCTGCAAGTTTGTGCCTTTAACTGTTTATTGCCCAAGGGAGGGAGAAGCAACGAACAACGAAAAGTGATGCATGAAATTCTCAAAAAATTGTTCTTTTTCCTCGTTTTTGATGAGAGATAGTTATTAATGCTGGGAAAAAATTGCAGTCCAGATTTGGCGGGAATATACGTTTTGGGTGTTGCTAATGCCGAAAACGTTTGTTTTTTTTTAAAACATCTTTCCATTCCTTCATCTGTAAATAGAACTAGCATATATAGCTTCTAAACAGTTCACAGGATTTTCATCATTATTTTCATCAGATTAATTTAGCTGATGTAGCGACCATTCGAATTTGAAAACAACTTAGTTTTTTGTGTTACTTACATGACGTTTCCATGATATTTTCAATTTTTTTAAAAATTGGCTTCAAATTGTTTGCTCGAATACAGGGTATTGGTGAGTTTGCGTGATTCACCCGATTTCCGGAACATACCTTAACAAACGGGCTGTGCACCGCGTTCGATCTTCGTTTCTAATCCTCCCCCTCCTTGCCCCTAAATAGACACTTACCTCCCATGCATACTTACACTTCCATCACTTCACTACGACACAAATCGAGATAACAGTCGTGAGCTACGAGTTTTTCCCGAATAGACGATACTTCGCAGGGGAGATACCTGGAGAGGAAAACAAGTGACCAAAATTCACAGAACATGAGTTTATAAGTTTTTATGAAAGTGATCTGCAATACGAAAATCGTACCAGTGACAAGCAATAAACCAAAATACAGAAGTACGTAAACTTCGACGTGTTACCATAAGCCGAGTAGATGTCCATGACTCAGTCCAAACAGTTAGCAGTGAGAAACACCAATAATAGTGCTGGCGTGCGGAGTCTGACCTCCCAGTAATTGAATCGGAGGTAGCGATTACTGCACTCCTCCGGTTATTTCCGGGTCAACCGACGAAGCAAGGAAAAACTGAATCGGAGGAATGAGTGGTCTGGTTGTACTCTACTACTCAACGGAGATAATAATAATCATAATAATATTATATTTATAATAGTTTAAATATAATATTATTATAGTCATAATAATAAGTATAATTGTAATTATAATTATAATCTCACCGACGGTACAGCATATATTATGAATAAGAAGTGAAATTATATACTCTTACTTCATGTTACTTAATATTATTTTATGATATATAATAGAAATCATATCCTCGAGTAGTTAAAGTTTATGGACATCGGAGATGACAGGGGATGACAGAGGAGAGGGGTTTCCATTATCCAATCACAGGCTTCAAATTATTTGTTTCGTTATTTCTTGCATTGGCAAGATTAGTGCAAGGGACCGCGATAAATTTGTGTGTTTCATCAAATAAACTAGTGACATTATTACAATTCTACCAAAATACTATAAGTTGCCTCAGCAGCAGATCTGACTCAAGAACGACCACGTGACTGCCGCCCGAGTAAGTGACAACATCGCTCTCCCCCACTCCCGACTGTCAAGTCGGCAGAAGTATTTTATTCGCAGTGTAGTTCCGCCTCAGCGACGGTGCTCGCCTAAGGCCGATGCCATCGCCGCGCCGTTGGCGCCTGTTGAGGCGTGTCGTGCGCCTGCAGGGAGCTCTCTCGTTTGACGACCAAACTTGCCTCCAGGTCTGCAGTCTTCTCGCGGAACCCTTGCGGGGGTCTTTTGGCGGGTCGTGTGCGACCACGACAGAAACCATGCAAGCCGACTTGTAGATCAGGGTTGAGGGAATAGAACAAAGCCACCTCATAATGTATAGCGTGCCTCACTTACGGGTCTAATGGTATAATTAATTTACACGCCCGGATCCAATAAATTCTCCCGAGACTATCATTAGTTTTCCATTTTCGAACTGCGCTTGGATTCCCAAAATCTCTGGAACTGGGCCTGATCAGATCTGCGCTGCGTCTTCGCGTGGACGCCTTTCTCCACCGCCGCAGCTGTCGGCACCACAGTCGTTGCAACCGCCTCCGCCTCCGCCTCCACCTCCGCCTCCGCCTCCGCCTCCGCCTCCGCCTCCGCCTCCGCCTCCGCCTCCGCCTCCGCCTCCGCCTCCGCCTCCGCCTCCGCCTCCGCCTCCGCCTCCGCTCCGCCTCCGCTCCGCCACCGCCACCGCCACCGCCACCGCCACCGCCGCCGCCACCGCCACCGCCACCGCCACCGCCACCGCCGCCGCCGCGCCGCCGCCGCCGCCGCCGCCGCCGCCGCCGCGCCGCCGCCGCCGCCACCACCATCGCCGCCACCACCGCCACCGTACCATGGCCATCATCGCCACCTCCGCCGCCGCGCACCACCGCCGCCGCTGCCGCCCCACCACCACCATCACCGTCGACGCCGCTATCACCACTACCACCACCACTACCATCGCTATCACCACCGCCGCCGCCGCCGCCGCCATCTGCCTCGGTGCACCCGATGCGCCGCGCCGCGGAAGATGACGTAATGCCCTCGGATTACCAGGTAATCCCCCGCAATCACGTGAACGCGCTCGCAGCGCCGCGCCTCGGACATAATGCCTACTACACGTAATGAAGGTAAACATTGCAGCGGGCAATGGATGGCTACGACTGCGGTGGTGGCGGACGACTTAAGCGCAAGAGCGCAGGCTCTCGCGTAAAGTGCGGATTTATTTTTGTAATTAACTCCAATCCCGTAATTGAAACGTATAAATTTTCTAATCCATTAACCGGAAGAATCGATGTCTCATTTCGAGGTCTGATGAAGATGATAACAGGTGGGGGAGGAGTCATTTTGAATGGACAATTAGTCGGGCACGTGGAATTAATTAATTCCGTAGAAACGGTCTCTTCCGCAGACGTGCCTTCGCCTGCCTCCTCCAATTTCTGTTTTTGCTTCTCGCGCCTCCCCACCTTATTCATGCCCGCCGCGTTTGTTCAGCCCCGTTTCCCCGCGCCCCCTTTCCCACGGGTTTCGAGTTTCTTAAGAAAGAGACGTCTCCGGAAGCTGTCTACGTTTCGAGAGCTTTCATTTTCTCTTTCAAATTCGCAGAACTAATTACTGTTGCTAGGGGGGTGGGTCGAAACACAAAGGATCTTCTAGTCTAGTCTTGGCGCAAGGGGTATTCGTTCGAATAATTCTGATTATGGAAATTGATTTGAGTTCCATCCACGTAAACACCGATGGATATTAATTACCAGTTTTCCGAACTCCTCGTTTTGGAACGCGAAATGCATTATTTTATCTGAAAACATCCATTCATCTGAGTGGAAAAAGTGTAGTTTATCATTAAAATGCCGTCACGCTCGTGCTTCCTTTCAAAAGTATGTCATGATATCGTCTTTGAAAAATATTCATTGGTAAGGGAAATACTATTGAACATGATACTTTACTGTCGAATGAATAATGTTCACAGGGAAGTTATTTCCCCTATCTTATCCGAAGATTGGCATAATGGATGTGTGGTAGTTTGCTTCCGCAATGTATTTAAAAGAAACGTCTCCTTCTTTCCACGTTTGAGAATGTGAACGACTTGCAGCTTCTGAACGCTTTTTGATGAACAATAAATTAAGATTATCATAACATAAGTTTTGCCAATCATTTCTTGGCGAAAACTATTGCTTTTATATACGCGGAAGAGACCTTTTCTAATGTAATTATTCAATGCCATCACAGATGTTATCGTTCTAACATCTCTCATGTCGTGGACACTTTTGTCACTCTGTGTTGTTACATCTCATCCCAATGACGGTTTATTAGAGTTTGATATTATAAATAATTATAAATAGTGTAACTTAAGTAAACATATGATTGACTTTTAAATTAATCTTGCTGCAGACACCTTAATGTACGGGCTAATTTCGGTAGTACATTTCCGGGGTTCTTGTTTGCTGCAGGTGCTTGATTCATCACGTTGTTGCACTAACGCTGTGCAGTAACCACCTTATGCTCATGGTTGTCACAAACTTAATGAATGCACACATTGCTCCCCAGAGCCCCGCATATCATCTGGCGTGAATCATGAAACTGAAACAACAAATCGCAATATTAGCAACTGTCGGCAGACACAGCAAAACCTCGCATTCGTGGAGCCAAAACTTCCTCATCGTCAGGCCAAAAGGTATTAGTGTTGCAACAAAACTGACATTTTGCATTGAACCTGAAGAAATGTTAGCCTTCACAGATACCGATAGCATTTTAAATAAACGCTTTCAACGCGTACATAGATTGTGGACGCAGTAAAACAAGCGCAAACTACCTGCACTCGCCCAACCCTTCTGAAGTCATTTCAGCGAATGGAGTCGAAGAGCTCTAGAGAGATTATGTAAGAAGGACCGCTTTGATAGCTACTGCATGGCCACTACCGCCAACATAACTGCAGGTTACGTCCATGCCACTTCATTTTGTCAATGCGTTTGTTTGCAGTTAGCTATTTGAATATGGCTTCATCGCTGTCTCTTACGATGTCATCGCCCTGCATGACGTTCATTTGTTTCCGACCTGTCAAAGCGATCCGTTCTTAGAGTAACTCCTCTCTACAGTGGCGGGGGCGGCGGGTTTTTCGTGAGCGTCCTAAACATCTGCCGGCTGCCTCTTCGGCGGGGCGCGGAAATCGTTTCTCTCCAGGAGACAGCGATCTCCCCCTCACCAGCGCCTCGTCACAGGCCTCGCGAACGGAGCGCGGCGGAACTCTGCAGATGACACCGCTGCCCGGAACACGCGCGTGCACAGTGCTCTAGGAGGAATGACTCCGCGACAGAAAGTCCTGTTTCAAAATTATTACACTTCAAAAATATGTCTGTCTGTTAGTCTATATTCATAACTTCTTAAATGATCTGGCCACAGATTGTTTAGAACAGATGAAAAATTGTTTATTTCAATTACCAGGTACAAAAATGAAATTTTGTATATATATATATATACTCAGTTTGCTGAATTTTTTTGATCTTATTTGAATTGGTGAGTCTCATGTGTATATATTTGTATTATATCGAGTGCTATTCTATATTCTTCATTTGTTTAACTTTTTCATTATGCATTGTTTTTAAAACTACAGATTCGTACTCTTGTCAATGTTTAGATTATATCTTCTTTCTTTACTGTTATAGCCTGAAGGTGAGGAAAAATTAGTCATCGACACGTCGCTTTTTTGAGTTTCCCTTTTGTACCTCGTTATTCAATAAACAATTTTTCGTCTGTTCTAAACAATCTGTGGCCAGATTCATTTAAGAAGTTTTAATTTTTTTCGATTTAGCCACGTATATCCCTAAAGGGAAATTAACTATTGTGGGAGCGTTCTCTTCCACGGCCGGAGTCAGTAGTTACTTGTCTGTCCGAGAGACGCCACTACCTAGGGCACAGGTGCCGTCATTCTGCAACCTTCCTCGGGCGAAATGCGATTTCGCCCTTCCTATTTCGCCCTGAGGAAGGTTTACAATGGCGGCCGAAACGTTGGCATCTGTGCTTAGGACACCCGTCTCCCTCACAGCCAATTAGCTTTCAAATGGCCTCGGCGCCGTTAGATTCCGAGGTTCCTAGTCGTAAATCCTCCAATCAGTAACCCGCGATATCTCGAATTCGCTCAACCTTCTTGACTTCACTTAGTTAACGAAATCGACTAGCGACGACGGTTTCGTTTTCGTGGACTTTCAGTATAACTATCCTAGTATACGCTGGATGACCGAGGGAAACCACGAAAAACCCGATCAGGGTATCCGGTACGGGGATTGAACCCGGGCCTCCTGAATGCAGAGTTGGTGCGCTGTGCCTTTAGCCACTTCGGGGTTTAAATTTATAGCAGAGCCTGAAGTAGTGTACGAGATTTTTGAAGTTGATAGAGGAACTGAATTTACTAATCGCAGATTAGCATATTACTAATCGTTCAATTGTAAATCGTTTGAAATATTACACGAAATATTTTAGCAGTAAATCGTGTTTTCAAAGCTGCAAAATAGTCACAACTATCTCTATTTAGTTTTATGACTTGCACAACTAAAAGATTCTATTTTACAATTTTTATTATTCGATTTACAGTTGATATGTTTATAAACTTCACTGGCAGAGGTTACTGAGGACATCAAATGACGTCACTTCTTTGCTTCTAACCGAGAGGTCGTAGTTTTCAAATCCCGATAGAGGCAAGATATTCGATACTTTCTTGATAGCTGCATTAACGACTAAATTCAACCGTTATCTGGAGTAGAATTCTAGTGGCCGGCTGCTCTGATTGGTATTTTTTCGTGACTTCTCCATCAGCACCGACTAATGTCGGAACGTTACCTTAACAAAGGGCCGTAGACAGCGCACGAACTTCCTCGTCTTCATACCCTCATCCCTTACACATACTTATACTCACATGCAGTACAGTACCACACTTCTCTGGAAACCAGTAGGGAGCCTAGAGCTTGTCACGATTGGGCGGTTCCTCGCAGGTGGGAGATACCTAGATGAGGGAAAATCCCCGCAAGCCGACAGGTAGGTCGGCGCCGGATCTCGCCATTCAGCAGGGAAAGATCACCTCTATTCCCCCCAAGGGTAAAACATGCGCTACAATTACGGGAATGCTGGCCTATCCGTTGTCGGAATCATCAACCAATCATCATTCAACTTCTGTTTTAAACAACATTCGTGTAATCCTCATGAAACACACAATGTGAAAAGCAATGCGAATCAAATCAATCTTTGCGGTGAGGGCGTACCCTTCACTATTTACTTTCCATCGTCCGTCGTTCTTTCTGCGCACCATCACCAAGCGTCTGCACAATCAATCGCGCACCCGAGTAACCAACTCCGAAACCATGAAGCTCTCTGCCCGCCGACGCCCAGTAGCAAACGCAAGACGGCGCCCGAGCGGGGAGGGGCGAAGAACCGAGATGACATAAATGGAGAGGGATATGCGTTGGAAGGAGGTGGTGGCAAACCCGAAGTATGGTTTTCACGGTTGATATTCGACCCGCCTAATAAAAGAATGCTTCTGTCGGGAAAAAATCAGTTTGTCTCTGCACCTATATCTCTGGCGCTTCTCGAAGATTTATTGCGACCAATGGGGGTTAGGCCATGCGAGAATGAAGGATTGTCCCTGAGGATGGGGCTGGGGATTAGGTGGGGAAGAAGTGATCGCGTGCCATCCGCGGCCCGATGAATAGTTTAGGACCGTTTTCATAGTCGCCACTTATTTTTGAGTTACTTATTCGTATTTTCGACTCATAGTTGCCGCACTAATTTTTTAAGCAGTCACTTATGCTTGTAAGTGAGCTTATCTGTATACTTAAGTGGACCCATATTTTCAACATGGATAACATCAATGATTCTGATGATATTTGGAATGTATTGAAGTCAATACGAAAGATCGTATTCCGAATATATACAAAAATGTGTGAGGCATGGAAAATTCTGTGGAAATGCGTTGAAAACAAAACAATGTTGGATAATATTTTGTAACAAAATATTGCCTGTGTGCAACTCCCGAATAAGTGATATCTATGAATACAAAACTGTTATAAGGGTCCGCTTACTTTAAGTAAACCCTTACTACATAAGGGTTTACGTATTGCATAAGTGTAGACTGTGCATGCGTCCCCTTACTCTCAGCCTCAGAACAGCCAGCCAACGAACTCGACACCGCCAGTCGTCAGAATCTCGCTGGCGTTTCAACATACTTCCAGCAACTGCAATCAATTCAGGCGTGAGCTTACAACTCCTGGCGATCTCTTTCGTCTATTTCTCAACATTTCAGATACCGAAGTTGGTATTATATTTTTTGACAAAAGTAATGTATTAACCATTTCAAATTTCATTCCGTATATTATAAAAAATATCGCTGTGTTAGTTACATAAAATTACGAATAATTTATCGGAAATGAGTAAATTTATTGTATACATTATGCAGGTACACCAGTAACTACGAAGATTTAACGCTCATGGTAACTTCAACTTATTATATTTTTCTTATTGAAATAAGTTTGTTTCTTAGATATAAAATTGTTATTTGCGAACATTATAAGACATAGCAATGGACATTTTAATATTAATACTGTCACGAAAAATTTGTTTAACCCGAGAGAGGTGGCGCGGGGTCCCTTCTGACCCACGTATCTTTGCTTAGCTGCAGTTGCCTAATTTTGCGAGTCAGATCTTTACATTTTACATAACTTTCACCACATTCTGTAGCTTTTGTCTGAAAGATTTTCAAAATTTTATAGTAATAATTTATTTATAAATATTTGTGAAACCAATACAAACATCTTAAATTTCGTACTTTTCCTAAGTTGTGTTGATTGGCATTGAAGAATTTTCAATAAATTGTTTGTTTTATGTTAGACAATGTTAGAAAATACAACTTACAGAATTTTCTGATACCTTTGTCGTAGAAATATTCAGGGAAAATGTAGAATGGAGTCACTAACACAAAATGAAGATAAATTATAATTTTTCCCTTTTATTTGTTTCAATTCCGCATTTGCATGTTTGTTTATAATAGTGCATGAGGTTAAAACGACCTTATAAATGTTTGAGTATTATTAAATAACTAATTTTGCACTTATCTCTTGCTAAATATAATTTTATAAAGGAATAACTTTAAGGGGTCAGAAATGACCCCGCGCCTACCTCTAACGGACTTCGGTAACCGCCACCTCTCCAGGGTTAACGAAATAATTATAACAACGTAATAATGGAATTGAAGGGTAAACGTAGATTGGACTAATCAGGCCAGACAGAAGCAAGTCAGTAATTTACAACTGTCAATATGGCCAACACCGCTAGTGTACACATTTTAGAAGAAATAAGGCGAAAATGAAAATCAATTTCTATAATAATTCTCTCATAAAAATGTTAAAACTACGGCCCCTGAAGAATTTTGCAGAAGCTATGGAGACAATGAATGAATCGCTGTATTTATCTTCTATATTATACCTAAAAGTCGTTTCGCACAGTAATAAATGTTCCTTCATCCTGAAATATTAACGGAAGAAGGAATTTGAAATAATTGACGATTCAATTACATCGAAGCAGCTTTGAGAGAATGTTATTGCGCATCATCAATATTAATGTATATAGAAAAATAAATATAGGAAAGTATAACGAAAAAATTATCAACACCTACTTTTATGAGGTTAGTATTTAAATTTGAAGAAGTTGTTGTGCTAAACACTGATTGAAATTGGGTCTGAATTTTGATCCAAAATATCCAGATATTCTGGTTTCAAGTACGTTGGTTGTGTAGCTGGCAGTAGTCACTTGTCTCGAAAACGATGAGAGATCACCTAATTTCATTGGCAGTGAGCTCTGCTCTTCTCTTCCAGGGAATCGAGGGTGCAGCGAGAGAGGATCATGGTCCGACATCGAGAACATCAAATTGCGATAGACTACAAGTTGATTAGGTAACCATCGAGTGCCACTTCTGTCACTTCAGCAACCTCGCTTTACGGAGGAATATTTGTCAGGCCAGTACAACAACGAACGAATACACAGAACTGCTACGTGACTATGCTCATAGTTTTTCATACTGCCAGACGTTTACTTGCAAGGGTCATCCCTCCTCACCACAAAACACGCTTCTCATGTTCCAAAGAGGGTCTGTGCAACCTCCGATATGCGAAAGAAAGTTGTCCGCAGGGGTGACTCCCTTTATTGTTGTTCTTTAATGGTCGTGTCTGCATTTGACGTAAATACTCGTAGCTTGAATTACTGATAGCTAAGTTAGCATTAGCTCTTCCTAGCTACTGATTCACATGTAGCTACTGATGTATAGTGAGGGGGGGTCAACACTACCGTGGATTCGGTTCATGCATTGGTGAATAGTTTCCTAGCGTGAATATGTATCTGGTTTGTAATTTCATACTTTCATGAAAATTTCATATTCCACTTGCCTGAACTTTTCTTCACAGCTACAGAAACAGATGCGATTGGAGAGCAGTAGGTCTGTTTTTGCCCTGACGTGAACTCTAGCTAGAAATTAGAAGTTAATTCAAATTGTTTTAGGAGAATAACACAGCAAAATTAAAAGTCACCAGAAAAGACATCACACACATTCTGGTTTTTTTCGATTTATTGATTGTAACAATTTCTTCATCAGTCTTTTTACTGAACCTATTATGAGAAGTCATTACTACTTTTATTTGCATTAATTGATCGTCTAATAAGACGAGTAGGCATATTGGCTATTTCTCAGAGCTGATTATTATTTTACAGCGTAAGTGCGCTTCATAGAGATAAAACACAAGAGATGAATTGAAAACAAAACAATTGCATTGACAAAATGCTCTGATTGGGCAAATGACTTAACTCTTTCTTTTCATTGGTAAACAGTTCGTGAGTGATATAATTTCCCCAATCAGCCACCAAAAGTATCACAATTTCTTTCTCAGATTTCATCAAATTTTGCACGCCAAATCTCGCACAGCACAAAGGAATTTTGTGAAGTTGTAGTGTCGCAACCGGAAGAGGCATTCTAGGCGGTATCCGACCACACACGTACGCAGGGACGGTCACAGATTCATTTTAACAGATGTTTATTGTCCTTTCACGTACCTTGGCCCTGCACTTACCGCGCAACGTGACGTTCATTCCGTCGCTTTGAGGAAACGAAGACGGAAAGGAGCAAGCGATGGCGGTTGCAGCCGAGGCGGCAAGCGAGTACTGTGATGGAACTGCTCACAAAATGGAGGCGGCCGACACACTTATGGTGTGACAGTCGTCCCAAGTCGCAGGAGGGGACACGCGCTGAATTTATTTAATAAGGGCGCCAAGCGCATGCCCACTTACCTGCTTAATGTCGCCGGCGTTGAGCGTCTCAGGGGGTGAGCGCCCTGGTCGAAGGGTTGCATTTGGTGGTTTCTTAAGATTTAGATATAACACTTTGCTATGGTATTAATTGGTTCACCCGACCAAATGGCGGGGACTAGTTTATTCAAAAAATTAAACGAAGAGAAACTGTTCAGGTTGATGCTGGGTTATTGTCACTTTAGTAGCCGATTAATGAATGATGGTGATGACAACTTACAATCTGTGATGTTAGATGGTAATGTCACCGCGACTGGATTGCTCGCCGAGCGACGGAGAAGTGTAGTCGGACCTCAGGAGGCGACGCGGAAACGTTGCAAGGTTGGCCTCCGATTGCCTCCGGGTGATGACTCCGGCGCACGGGACGTCGGCGGTGGATGACCGGGCGGTGGCGACGTGATGCTCGCGCGCGTCTCAGGCGTCACACGACACCTGGACCGCGTATGACGCCTCGAAGCCAAACTTTGGCTATTCGAATTAATTCCGTGAAGACCGGGCAAGTTTCGCAGTGGTCGGCTCAGTGTGTGCCTTACCCACTGCTGCTGTTCCCTTTCTACCGCAGGTTTCATTAACTGACTAATATTCGGTGGTTTTCTTAACTACCACTGTTAATCTACTCAAAACTTTACTTGTTGTTTTTATCTCCATACGACTTCTCCTGCACGACCGTCCTCTCTAGCGTCTGTCGCCCGTCCTCTCTCTCTGGCCTCGCTCGCCCGTCTGTCCCTTTCGTTTTTTCGAAAAAATCTCAAAGTGCTCACGTGCTTCCTGCCTAGTGATTTTATTGGTCGGATTTGAACTTCTCGAACCTTCTATTTCATCAACGGTGCCTTCTGGTTGTTCATTGCCGGCATTGTTAGGCCGGAGGAGCGCGCACGTGTCCCTTCTGCTTTGGCATGTGATGATTTTATAGGCTTTTAGAGGATTATTGAGCCGGTGCGATCGCCAAGTCGCTAAATGGTTGTTCCCGGCTGTCGATCATCCAGTATTGTTGGACAAGGGTAAGATTTATTGTTAGGGGCTTCTGGAGAACTTGGGCCGTTGGGCGGAACTAAATCGGGTCGCGGTGAACGCGTGCCCTTTCCAACTTCCGGTAATTTGGCGTGACGCGGGGGTGAGAGGGTGCGATGGTCACCCGACGCATCGCGGTATTGTCAGTAAAAGGGTATAATTGATAGTTGAAAGTTTATGGGGGGCTTGAGCGGCTGGGCATATCTAATTCGGGGCGCGTAGTTCTTTCCTGCCGTCCGGTAATTGGCGTGACGCAAGGGTGGAGGACTGCGATGGTCCCCGACACATCGCATTAACCCCCCCGTACAATGAGATTAAAAAAACGCATGGGACATGTTTTTTTTAATCTAAGAACAAAAAAAGGACATTTACAAAATAGATGATAAATAAATTTGGGGAGCATGTGCCGACGAGATGAAGCTGTGAAAACACAAAAACCTGGCATGTCCAGAACGAAAATTAGGGGTTTCAATGACAACTCTAACATGATAAGACAATACTAGTTAATTAAGCAAAAGGATAAAATTAATGAAGAGGAACAACACTAAAGCTATCTCTAAAAAACTAGATGACCAATAAATTTAGGACACAAAATCTTTAAGAAGTAATACAAACACATTAATGATAAGAAAATGAATGAAAATAATCTTTATCATTTTCAAAAATAAGAATGGTGGTGGGCCATTAGCAACACCTACTCAAACTAAGAGCAAACTAAGCACTAAATAATAATTAAGAAGATAACATAGAGGGATAATTGGAAACAAAACTTAGAAAGACTGGCAAAATGAAACAATGGGGTACCTAAAACTAGTTAAACGCTACTGCAAATTGAATAATTGTGCAAAGTGAAGAGCAAAAAGTGGGAACCCTGTTAATCATTATTATATTTGACGCTCTTTTATATACGATTTTAGAGGTATAAAAACAAGTGGAATAAATGCGACATTTGCAAAATAATAGATAAGCATAATAGTCAACAGTGGCCAAATTATTTAAAACACAAGAGGAGGAAACAAAATATCAACACGAATGGAGAATTGAAAATAGAATGGTAACGTGAGAAAAACAACCAATGAATTAAACAAAGGACTTGGGTTTGCAAAAACATTAAATTCATAATATCAGAATGGAGCTCGTTTCATTAATTAAAGTCAATGGCTATAACTCTCGTCAACTCTCGACAGAGTATATCTAAGGGATATCTGAATTATTTTCTCTCTCTTTTTTTTAACAAGTAGTAGCGGAACCCACGAAAAAAATTAATTTTATAATAAGACGTGCCAGGGCAACCGGGCTGGATCCACAAGAATATAATTAAAATAAGGTTACCTAATCAAGCGACATAAATGAGGGCTTTTATTCTTTCAGCCAATTAATCTAGTTTAATCTCTGAAAGGAAACAAGGTTATAAAAATTGTGAGGACCAACCTCGAACCATCTGTGCTACGTAAAGTGCAAGCGTTGGGGGCTACAAGCCTCATAATTTGGTAAGGACCTACAAATAAAGGAAAGAATTTACTAATAAGGCCTTCAGGCTGATTAGATACTCTGAGAGCTTTGATTAAAACTTTATCGCCGACTTAAAATAAATGGGTTTCTCTTCTGGTGTTGTTTTCTCGTATCACCAGCTTTCTTTTAAATTTGAGAGAATAATTTGACACCGATCCTCAGGGGAAATTGGAATTTGAGTGGCCATTTTTGCTAAAATAGGAAACAATGGTTTCGGCTTCTTATTTGAATTGAGCCTCGAAAGGTGTAAATCTGGAAGATTCATGGGGGATGTGGTTTAGCCACGTATTAATCTTCGGTAGTAAATCGGGCCAAGCGGTATGCTTGTGAGACACATAAACCCGAAACAGACGTGATAATTCTTTCATGACTCTTTCGCTTGGTTTTGATCTCGTGACCTAATGAACAGAAGATTGTTTGGACACCTAAATCTTTAGCGATTGCTGCCAAGGTCACTCGTGAACTGCGTGCCATTGTCACTGAGGACACGCTGATACGTCCCACATTCTTTTGAAGAAACCTTGCACTAGGTGTTTTAAACAGGACTTTGCAGTAGGTTTAACAATTGGAAAACACTTAACATATTTAGTAATATGGTCCAGAACTGTGTTCCCATTTATTCCGGACCTGAGCGGTTTAAGCCTCTGTGTGGTACCTGGGGCTGTCGAAGGAGGCGCGAAGGGCGCGGTTTTGGCCTTGACCGACATTGAAGGAGGCGGAAAACTGGTCGGCGCGGGGGGGGGGGGCGGGGGAAAAGTGCGGCGAAGGGCCGTGGTTAAAAGACGCTCTTGACCTCTTGCGAATGGCGTGGGGGAAATCCTCGATTCTGATTATTATTATTGCCATTACGTGGGCGTGAAGAGTTTTGACTCTGATTTTGATAAGAAGCGAATTGCACATTCGTTTGGTCGAAATCGCCCAATAAGATCTGAAATTGCTCAAGATCTTTTACAAAACTAGTTTTAAAGGAGGTTTTGAATGACTATGGATAATGACGAGTTAATAGCCACATAATTTCGTCGTCAGGGGGAGTAGTTCGCATTGTTTAAGTTGGGCAATGCGAGACACTGCATAATCCCGCATAGACATGTTACCATTCTGGTCCCATCTACCTTTAGCCAAATCCATTTTTAAAATTGTATTGGGTGTTTCTATCCCAAAAACGATTAATAAATTTGGAACGAAAATCCTGAAAATCAGCCGGAACTGGTAACAATGTTTGGAACCATTCTTGGGCATGGTCAACCAACATTTGGGCTATAACCTTCGGTTTAGAAGATTCAGGAATGTGTCTCGCTAAAGCAAAATAATTTTCAACATTACGTAAGAACGTAATGGGCTGTTCACCGCGATTACCAGAGAATTTTAAATTTGGAGGAATTGACAGTGGCATAGCATTAACCGGAAAGCTGAAATAGTCTTTTCCGCTACTTTAATTTCTAGTTCGTCTATTTTGACTTCGATTTCTTTCCGTTCCATTTCCGCCTGTGCCTGGATAACTAATTTTGCTGTTTCAATTTTATTGTTCAGGGAGTCGTGAAGTCCTTCAATCTTATTGTCAACCCCTTTAGTTTCTTGGTCACCTCGCCTTTCAAGTTGGAAATTTCGGATTCATTGTCTTTAAATTTATCACGAGCCCAATGTCCCAAATTTAATTGCTTTTCTGAAACGGTTGCAATATCCTTGTTTATGCTGTCTTTAAATTCTGTCATTTGTTGAACTGTTTCAGACTGGAGCGATTCGCATTTCTTTAGTTGGCCTGTTAAATGTTCTTTGATGTCAGAAATTTGCGTAGAATTATTTCAACAGCAGAGGCGAGAGAGGCGATTTTAGTGCTCTGTTTATCGACCTTTGAATTAACCGAATTTAGTTGTTGAGACACCTCACTTTGAAAAAGGGTGAAATTAGTGAGGTGTTCGTCTAATCTACTATCAAGGGCACAAAATTTCGAATCAAATCTGGAATTCAAGTCCTGAAATTTAGAATTTAATTCTTGACGCTGTTCGTCAAATTGTGATCGAAATTGACAAAATTCTTGACGCTGTTCGTCAATTTTGCGATAAGAGTGCTGAAAAATTGAGACATTTGGTCTGAGGGTGGCGTCGGAGCGGCCGCGGCGAGGGTAGGTCCGGCCTCGGCGGTACTCGTCTCGAGTACCTGCTCTAAAGAAACCCCGACAGTAGGGGCGAGAACAGCTGGGGGCGTGAGCTCGGCAGGCGCGTCGGCGTTTGCGGGAGCGGGGTCAGAAACCTCGGGGTTTTGAATGGGATTATTTTCAGCCATCGTGGAGCGAGCAATCCTCGAAGTGACGTAAGTACGATAATGACGCCTACAGCGCGTTACACATGAGTACACAATCAAACACAATAAAAGAAAAGTACAAAACACACACAATGAAATGTTAGAGGATAACACTGAGAAATAAACATAAAATTTCAAATAGAAAGTAAACACTATTAAGTAAACATATAATTGTTACGTGACGGAAATAGCACGTATAATGAAAAAGGAAAAAAATAAAATAGAGTTCAATTAACCACACTTAAACACTATATGACGCATTAAGAAATTGTAAAAAGAAAATAACAATAAAATGAAATTATGCGTCTGAAAAGAGAGTGAAATGTTCTTATAAATACACTTTGGGCTTCTAAGTTATGAGAATCACTGTAATACTCTGAGCATTCACTGATACAAAATATGTAAAAATTACCGGAAGTTCAATATAAAATTTAAGTCTCACACGCAAGCAAAGTGATTGAAAACCTCATAAAATACAAAATATCAAAAGAAACACACATTAAAACCAAATGCAATCTTCAGTTGGGCAATAATTGAGCAAGCGTAAACGGAAAATGGATAAGAAAGAATTAGTGAGTTCAATAAGAAATACACAGGTGCGAGTAACACAAAGTAAAATACTTGTTAAAAACCACGTTGTGTGTCAATTTATGCTCTGCACGCTGCACAAGCTGAATTATACGTGAAAAAACAAACGAAGTTGGGCGACCAATTTATGAGATGCCCGCTACACAAGTTCAATTATTCGTGAATAGAAAACCACGTTGGGTGTCAATTTATGATCTGATCTACACAAGCTCAATTATTCGAACAACCACGTTGGGCGTCAATTTATGATCTGAGTCTACACAAGCTCAATTATTCGTATAAAAACAACCACGTTGGGCGTCCAATTTATGATCTGAGTCTACACAAGCTCAATTATTCGTATAAAAACAACCACGTTGGGCGTCCAATTTATGTGATGGAACTGCTCACAAAATGGAGGCGCCGACACACTTATGGTGTGACAGTCGTCCCAAGTCGCAGGAGGGGACACGCGCTGAATTTATTTAATAAGGGCGCCAAGCGCATGCCCACTTACCTGCTTAATGTCGCCGGCGTTGAGCGTCTCAGGGGTGAGCGCCCTGGGTCGAAGGGTTGCATTTGGTGGTTTCTTAAGATTTAGAATAATAACACTTTGCTATGGTATTAATTGGTTCACCCGACCAAATGGCGGGGACTAATTTATTCAAAAAATTAAACGAAGAGAAACTGTTCAGGTTGATGCTGGGTTATTGTCACTTTAGTAGCCGATTAATGAATGATGGTGATGACAACTTACAATCTGTGATGTTAGATGGTAATGTCACCGCGACTGGATTGCTCGCCGAGCGACGGAGAAGTGTAGTCGGACCCTCAGGAGGCGACGCCGGAACGTTGCAAGGTTGGCCTCCGATTGCCTCCGGGGTGATGACTCCGGCGCACGGGACGTCGGCGGTGGATGACCGGGCGGTCGCGACGTGATGCTCGCGCGCGTCTCAGGCCGTCACACGACACCTGGACCGCGTATGACGCTCGAAGCCAAACTTTGGCTATTCGGAATTAATTCCGTGAAGACCGGGCAAGTTTCGCAGTGGTCGGCTCAGTGTGTGCCTTACCCACTGCTGCTGTTCCCTTTCTACCGCAGGTTTCATTAACTGACTAATATTCGGTGGCTTTCTTAACTACCACTGTTAATCTACTCAAAACTTTACTTGTTGGTTTCTATCTCCATACGACTTCTCCTGCACGACCGTCCTCTCTAGCGTCTGTCGCCCGTCCTCTCTCTGGCCTCGCTCGCCCGTCTGTCCCTTTCGTTTTTTCGAAAAAATCTCAAAGTGCTCACGTGCTTCCTGCCTAGTGATTTTATTGGTCGGATTTGAACTTCTCGAACCTTCTATTTCATCAACGGTGCCTTCTGGTTGTTCATTGGCCGGCATTGTTAGGCCGGAGGAGCGCGCACGTGTCCCTTCTGCTTTGGCATGTGATGATTTTATAGGCTTTTAGAGGATTATTGAGCCGGGTGCGATCGCCAAGTCGCTAAAATGGTTGTTCCGGCTGTCGATCATCCAGTATTGTTGGACAAAGGGTAAGATTTATTGTTAGGGGCTTCTGGAGAACTTGGGCCGTTGGGCGGAACTAAATCGGGTCGCGGTGGACGCGTGGCCCTTTCCAACTTCCGGTAATTTGGCGTGACGCGGGGGTGAGAGGGTGCGATGGTCACCCGACGCATCGCGGTATTGTCAGTAAAAGGGTATAATTGATAGTTGAAAGTTTATGGGGGGCTTGAGCGGCTGGGCATATCTAATTCGGGGGCGCGTAGTTCTTTCCTGCCGTCCGGTAATTTGGCGTGACGCAAGGGTGGAGGACTGCGATGGTCCCCGACACATCGCAATAGGATATTTTGTACTTAAAATATTTTTTAGCTTGCGTCTGAACTTCGAAAAATAAAGTTAAATTCAATAAAATATGAGATCTTTTCGAAATTTTATTTACCTTTCGAAAATAATTGTTGTGAAGTTACGGAAGGTTTATAACGCATGCGTGCCAGTGCATTTCTTTGCCATTAACATACACGTTTAAACACTAATCTAATAAGTTTCCTAAGCAAAACGTACGTAATTCTGATTTTTTATTAAATTAATTAAAAAATGTTTATTAGGAATGGCTCTTACCAACAGACTTTACCAAGTTTCTTGAGTTTACTACCTTTTTAAACGTCGATTCTCCTTCTGCGCCATTTTAAATGATCGAAGTTTTGAAACAAACTAACTTTTAGTGTTTTGTCTTCTGGACAGTGCAAATTGTTTAGCGGGACTGTGTTTTTTGGAGAACCTTTTTAGTACAGTAGTAGCGTAATGGTGTAATTTAAGCCCGAAGAACGTGGCTTAAGAGGATGTACTTATCCACTAGCATCTCTAGCTCCGACCTCTAGGGTTCTCTTTGCGGTTTGTTGCATTGCCACATCGTGTGCAGTTTACCCGCTCGTTCGGTGCTCCGCGACCGTAGCCCAAAGTGTTGGGTTGGAGGGGGGGGGGTTCAGGGGTCCCGGAGTCGGGTTTCAGGGGTTGCGAACTCGCGTCCCTTGGTCCCCGGCCACCGCCGCAACCCGATCCCGTTGCCCGGCGCCCGCCGCAATTCATTTGTCCCCTGGCGGGCACGGGCCCCCTCGAGGGCGCTAACCTCGCGCCATTAGTCTCCATTCCGACTCCATTCGCTGACCTCCGCGGCGCTTTTCTACGGGTCTGGAGGACGGTTGCCGTCCCTTGAGAGGCCCTTGAGTGGGAATCAGGAAGCATCGTGACTCCTGTTCATTTAGTTGATGGTTTGACGATGATAAAATGCATATCATTGTGCCGGGTGGATGTATTTCGAATTAGTGTGTTGAAAGTTAGGACATTCGGACCGTTTAATATTATGTCATTTCCATTAAAATGCTATATTTTCATGTTATTCTTTTTTTTCTTACTTTGTCATCGTTCCAACTAGATGTATTTACATTGTGTATCTTAATTTTCCAAAAATGAGTCATCAGTTCTATTTTCCAAATAACACAATTTTTGGGTGTTAGTTTCAAATTTGCGCGAGGAACATAAGGATTGAAACATTGAAATCGCATTCACGTTTGCGTTAACCCGTGCGAAGCTCATCACACGATTGCTTAGCGCTCAAG
>JAHLJT010008496.1:0-23207 GCA_031308135.1 Acheta domesticus | reverse complement strand
TACCAGCGTGGAATTGTCTTCCCTGCCGTCCAGGAGCAAATACGGGGTTTAGACAACTTTCTTGATCGCTTTATCGAATCTAAGTCAAATAGTCACAATTTTTAATATTATACTGTTATCAACGCGATAAAATCAAAAAAGGAATTGACATTGTAACTGTACATCATACTTCAAATTTTGGAATTATATAAATTATTTCTAGTGGAGAGAACCATTTTCAGAAGTACTGAGTTGTTTAAGAAAACTGATATCTTTTGAAAGGTAATGTTATAGACTACGGTCGACGATGACTGAAATTGTGTTATAGAAGGTCCATATTCAATTATTATAATTATTCTTTCTTCTCAGCCCTTTGGTTGACCCTTATGAGGGTCTTACGGCGCCTAACTTCTTCTTTCACTCTTCTCTATTGTTCCAAGTCCCAGGAGGTAAATACCATCCAGCCAATGTCTTCTCTACGATGTCTCTCCAACCAGGTCGCGGCCTGCCTCTTTTCTTTCTTTCCAGCGGTTTTCAATCCAAAAATTATTACAATATTAAAAATTATTATAAAAAATTATTAAAATTAGCAATCTAATTAAAACAATTAAAAATATGAAATAATAAATTAACTACAATTATTAAAATAACTGTATAAAAGAATTGTTAAAATTATGTTGTGATTACGCAACCCGCAACACGCATTACGCTGCAACCCACCTTATCATCATCGTCTGTAATTTGCAAAAATTACGACGTAGGAGCACTAATTAAATTTGTGTTGTCCTAATCTACAAAATGATACCTTTTTGGGACCAATTAATTAGGTTTTTGCATGTTTCTCCCTTATCGTAGCTCGGTTAGCTAAAAAACGCTGGATGTTGGGTTCCAATGTGAAGCTATTTCACGTTTATAAACAATGAGAAAAGTGATATTTTGGAAGATTGTAATGTTTTGGGGAAATCTTTCTGATCCAGGGATTTCCAACCTGCACTAAGTAGGCTCGTAGCCATTGCTCTATCCACTGGCGTCCGGTTTAAGGAAGTATTTTATAATAGAAAACAATTTCAAATCAAGTTTTGATTGGTTGGTTAATTAGTACTGCGGGCGTGTCAACTGTAAAGTTTTGATTCTCCAGTTAATTTTCAGATTAAATGTGAACATGTGAAATATGGGGGAGCATATGGGAGGAAGTTCCTGACCGGTCTCCCCGACACTTGAGGCAGTGTAGTGCATGTAAGTGCAAATATGTATAAAGAAAAGGTGGTAACGATAGCACAAGGAAGAGGGGAAAGGGAAAGTTCGCGCGGGGTCCGTGGTCCGTTTGGCAAGGTACTGCTTGCTCCGGCATTTGCCTGGGTGTTCATCGGAAAAACACGGAAAAACTACGATCAGAGCAGCGCTCTGATTCTACTAACAGCGGTCTGAATTCGACATCTAGTTATTGTTGAAAATAGTGCCACCGTCGGAAACTCTATCCCTAGGACCTCTCGGTCAGAGGGATCTGCGTAACATTAGTTGATCCCCGGAGCTATCTCAGCCGTTGGGAACTCACGGCGAAATATGCAACGAAACATGCATGCGGTGAACTAACTGTAAGGGGATAATGAAGGTGCAAGTGGGGTTCACATGCCGGGAAACATGAGGAAAAGTGTGCAGGAAACGTGCAGGAAATGTGGTGAACAATGTGAGAAACATGTAAGTAAACATGTGGGAAGCAAATGATTGGGATGTAACATATGGGGAATGTAAAGAGGAACTTGTAGGGAAACATGAGTCACGTAGGACCCTATAATATTCCAACAAAATAATTTTTTTAAACATTCTGTTACATACTTGGAGAGATAGTTCTTCTAGGTACCCCACTCTGCAGCAGATTGGGAATGTCAGAAGTAAACAAACACATCTTTGTAAAATTAAATTAGTGCATCAATAGACCGCCTCACGGCGGCACTATAACGCACAGTTCTGGAATGTCCGTTTGAAGTTGGGATCCTTTATGAAGCTATTTTCACCTTAAAAATAATAAATTTGCAAAGTGCGAAATGTCAGCAGGGGTCCAAATAGTGTTAATAAAACATTCAATCGCTCGCCGCTTGAATAGTGTTTAAACAACGAAGGCTTACGGAAAGTAAAACAAGATGTAAAGGATGTGTCCTTAGCGACAAAAATTAAAGTAAGCTTTTATTTGGTGGAGTTGGCCTCTCAATCAAATATACTTTAAAATGTTTGGTGGTCTACACATAAGTACTATGTACTGTCGGTCCTATATCAAGTGGTACCTGTCTGTTTCCCTCCTATTCGTTTATGGTTTCATATCACAAGCAATTGAACAAAGTGTCTTGATTTGAATTAATTGTAAACTCCTTCCAATAACTATCCCTCAACAGAATAATTAAAATTAGAGATTTGCATTACCTCGTTTTTAAATAATTATGTTTTACTTTACAAGACAAATATATGAGGGGCGTCGGGCATTATCCGCGCACGTTTTCTTGAGCCTTCATTTAGTTAGATGCAAGAGTAGTGGGAGGGTTGGTTATTTCGTCAAACAGAACTATTATACGAAATATGTAGCCTCGTTTTACGAGGAAAAATAGTTTCTATACACGGGAGCGAATATTTCTGGTTATCAGATTTTGTCAACAACGCACGTTGCTATCATTTATTCCTAATTCAACTAATATTAGTAAAAGAGTGGGGGTGGGTGTTCCAGGGCTCAAAAAAACTTACGCTTGTAATAGTTTACTACCAATATAACAGCAGTCGTAATTCAGTATCTTTTTTGTGCTCGTTTGAAACGAAAGAGTCCCAATTGCATCAATTGCCCGGATTGTCGCGTGGGTTAAGGTCGACCCTGCGCTGGGACATTAGCCTTTATTGGGCGAATGCCGCCACCCGCTGCACCGGCTGCAGCGCCGAGAGCTCGGTAGAGAGAGGGGGCGGTGGGTGGTATCCGGGGGCGTGGGATAGATAAAAGTAACTATGAACATTGATTGATGGACGATAGAAGTGTGTTAGTACACAAAATAGAGCGAACATATTGGACTCATTGAAGGACATAATGGGAATGACATTGTCTCATGGACTTGCATTCAGAGGCGTATCTAGGAACTCAGGCGCCCATGGCAAACGTAAAATTGTCGCCCATGTCAGGATACTTCAAATTAGGGTAGCTGTAATTTTTTTTTGAAGAGTACTCTTTTAGCGGGAAGCGGGCACATGTTTATACGCTAATGTGAATAAGATTCTGATTATTTTCAAAACGTTCAATGAACAATTTATTTCGAAAAAATTACTATTTATTTTTTTCGTATTTTGTGTATAGTTTAATTCCATAATTGAAAAATAATTCACTCAACTCTTTTTCCCCATAAATGTCAAAAACTAAGTAGCGCCCCCTTGTGAGTGGCGCCCATGGCACGTGCCATGTCTACCAAACCGTAGATACGCCTCTGCTTGCCATTGAATGTAGGTATGACTCCCTAGAGGGGACGTTGGGAACGAGCGCTGGCTGCGGCGTCGGCACCGCCCGTGGAGCGAGGTCGCTCTAGCTAGGAGGAAAGCGGAAATAGCGGAGCGCGATGACGCAACGGGAGCAGCCGGCCGCGCGCTTTCAGTGACTCACCGCGGGCGCTCCGCGGCACGTCTTGGCGCCGAGGAGGCAGCCGACGGCCGTCAGTGCGCGAGAAGCTGCGCAGCGATGCTGGTTGATAAGAGGCGGCTGAGAGCAGCGCGCGTCAGTGCAGGGCGCCCGGAGACAGATTCTGAACAGACGGTGGCGCGCAGTGAGGTTATGTACCGTGGACCGAAATGGTGAAGAAGATGAATGTGGCCCTCGCCAAATTACCCGGTTGTAGACCGGGTTTGTTTTAAAAGAAATTCGATTCGTGAAACTTTCCTCCGTTTCTGAGAAAACGCGTTTGTAGTCTGAGTAGACTTCGCAGCGCGAAACAGTGGTGTCTTTCAGTAAGGACATGTGTCTTTGAATGAAAACTGGTGGAGCTGACCGCAGATGAGGTAAAGAACTGACTTGAGTCTGCAAAAACTGTGTGATATAGCTAGTGTGAATGAAGATGTGCTGAAAGGTATTTCTAGGCAGCTAAAACTAGCAATTTGTTGACAAGAAAAACGCACCTGTGAAAATATTTACACATGTCATGAGAACGAGGTGGCGAGGTTGCTTGTACAAGCCAGATGCACTACTAAAATCCACGTGTGACAGTGTGAATAGGTACGGACAAATTACATCTTCGATCATTGACTTAAATGAGAATTGTTTACTAGTGCGCGAAAGGGAGTAATGACGGGGAAAACGTGTAGTTGGTGCTAGCCAGAAACCGGCAACTTTCTTGACTCGAAGCCAAAGAATTTCAGTGTAGAAAAACAGAATCAATAGTGACAGAAGCAAGCGTTAGTACGAAGCTTCATCGAGATAATGCACCGAGTTTCACTACAATCAATTTAAAACACCGGGGCGTTGGATAGATAAAAGTAACTATGAACATTGATTGATGCATAATAGAAGTGTGTTAGTGAACAAAATGGAACGAAAATATTGGATCATTCAAGGATATACTGGGAATGACATCAGTGTCTCATGGACTTTCGTGCATTGAATACAGGTATGAGTTAAGTCACCAGGATGACCGCTTTGCATAGTTACAGCGAGTTACATCATCAATTTTGAGTGTCGGTAAACGCAGGGACAAAGCTGTACTACTGACGCTGTAAACATTCACAACCGTGACATCATGAACTTCACTGACGATCCCGTGTCTTTCTGGGCGTTCAACTTCACCGAGGACCCGGACGCGTTCAACGGCACGACGCTGGACATTCGCGCGTTGGAAACCTTCCTGGTGATGCCGGTGTCCGCGGCCGGGAAGGCCGTCGGCGAGAGCGTGGTCGAAGTGATCGACGAGGCGATCACCACGCTGCTGGTGGTGGTGCTGGTGGTGATCGTGCTGGCGGTGGCGGGGGCGACGGCGCTGGTGGTGGTGCTGGTGCGGCGCCGGCGGAGGCGGCAGCTGGCGGCGAGGCGGAGCGCGGACGCGGAGGCTGCGAGGGAGGGCGCGGCGCTCGAGATGGCGGTGGCGGTGGAGGAGACAGCCCCGTCGACGCCGCACGCAGAGGAGTCCGCGTTGGACGACTGCGCTGGCTGCGAAAAGGCCCCGGTGTAAGGCCTCATTCACAATGCAAACTTACACGTAACGAAATGCCAGGCGCGGATCCACGGGGAGGGAAATGAGGGAATTTCCCCTCCCAAAATTTTTCAGCAACTATTAATTTTAACTTGTCACGGAACTGTCGAACAAAATATTTCGTATAAACATTAAAACGAATAAAATTCTATTGCAACATGAGCTGAGTTTAGCCTGAGTCATTCTACATAAACTGTAATATGATACATTCGACCAAAACATTTTGAATACAAAAATTTCCCCTACCAAAATTCGTCTCTGCATCCGTCCCTGGTAATGCTGTAAACGTAGCCGTAAAATTTAAGCGTAAAAACAAACATTCACACTGACGAACGTAAGCTGGAACGTAAGTTTCGCCTGAACCAATCAGAATTCAATGATTCAACTGAATCAAATATTCAACTGAAACTTGATCGATTGATTTCTAGCATGGTAGAAAGGTCTTTCCACCATAGTTTCTAGCTTTTCGACTTTTCCTATTGATTTGTCTTTATATCGCATTTCCTTTATTTTATAAACATGGATTCTCTTGTTTAAAATTCACGAGTAATTCGTCGAACATAATTAGTTTGTTCGCCATGTCGCGTTAAAGTCACAGTAAAAATTGCCCAAATTCTTTCTTTGAATTCACTACACACATTAAACCCGTTCGCAAACTAGTTCTCTTCATTACAATAGCACAATGATATAACTACAAACTACCTGAACACAATATGAAATCGACCTTCCACACTTCTTTCTGATCGATCTTAGGTAAAATTCCGACGTAATCTTATCGTAAAAGCCCGTAGCTTGTGAACTCTTAAATTTACGGATTTACGTCTACGGTTACGTCAAGGCATTGTGAGTGGTCTCGCTTAGTAACTCATTTCTAGGTTTTGCGGCTACGTTACCTTTACGTTTAAGTTTGCATTGTGAATGAGGCGCAATCGGGCAACTTGCACCCGATGGCGTTCACAATCAAGCCGATTTTGACCAAAATTTCCGCCGCCCGACGTCGGACGTTTTCGTCCGATGTGCCCGATTCGTTCCGACAACTGCTGGAGAACGGAGTCATAGTGAACCCGAATGACTTATTCCGACGGCGTTCGAAAACATTGTCTGTCGGACGAAGATCTGTTTCGTTTGGTTTTGCTCATCCGACATTGGTCGGTCGACATTTCGGCCAACATCGGCTCCACTGTGACAGCCGCGTAAGGGGTCTTGTTCAGAGAGTTACCCAGCCGTCCCCATGGAATGTGACATTATACGCGCACGATTTCTTGAGCCCTCGTTTTGCCAGATGCGAGAGGAGTGTGGTGGTGGTTATTTTGCCTAAATGTTTTACCAAATTCGTAGCTGCTTTTCAATGAAAAATAGTTTCTATTACACAGGGGCGAACATTTCTTGTTATCAGATTTTGTTAATAACGCTTGTTGTTGTCATTTAATCTTAATTCAACCAGGGCCGTTTTAACAGTTTTGGGGGCCCTTGGGTTTACATAAATTTGGGGGCATTTTTACTTCCACCGATCCCCCATTTTAACTCCCCCAATTTAAACACAAGTTTTGTTTAAGAAACTAAATTTCTCATCACTGAGTGACATTCTCGCATCAACTAGCAACATTCCACATTATAAATATTATCCAATCACTTGCGACACATCGCCCCGATATGCCAATTTTTTGCGTATAGTTTAACCATACATTTCTTTTTATAGGTTTTTACTGTAAATGTTTTCGAAATTTTTAGTATTAAATTATTTTTTTACGAACTATTGGGGGCCCTTGAACATTGGGGTACCTGGGCCCGGGCCCTTCTGGCCCGTGCGTTTACACGGGCCTGAATTTAACTAATGTTGGTAAAGAAGTGCGGTCAGGTATTCCGGGGCTCGAGAAAACGTGCGCGATATCTCACTTCAATTTTTTAACTATCACAGCCCCAGAACCGTTTAGGAAGCCACTTTCCATGCGATGAGGTTAATTGTACTTCTAGAGGTGATATCAAAATTATACAGACCTCTGAATGTTCATGCAAAGAAGTACTGAAACCTTATGTAATAGTCCATTTATAGTCTTCAAAATCTTTGTATTGAAAACCATCACAGTGAGGCCTTGATTACATTTGAAATATTTATTAATAGAAGACATTTAAAGACGTGAAATACTGAGTAAGTAATATAATGACGTGTCATGCCACGCAATACTTCTTTTTAGAATTATTTTAACTGCTTATAACTAAAGTTATCCCTTGATACAGTGCGGCTGATCCAAGAGATTTTTTTAACAATATGAATTTTCTTCAAAAACATATTTTGCTGTGCAAGTAGTAAACTGACTTTTTAATTGTTCAAGTTACCGTCTCCAATCTTAGTGGTCAGAGCAGCAGAGCGTAAACCAGAAGGCCTGGGTTCAAATCCCGGTCGGGGCGACCAATTCTTTGAACACATTTAACTATTAAAACTTTACTTGAAAAACAGTTTTAGGGATACTGGAAAGCATTGTTGGAATTCGAGTTATTAAATTGTTTTGTACTGATATTACTTATAAGTCTTTCTAAAAATGTATCTGAGTAAAGGGGACAATTTTTTCAAATACTTGACCGAGAGGGTCTATAATGAAATCCACTGAACTCTCTTAAGTGGACACCTCTTGGGACAATTTTCGAGATCCGGAGCGAAAATTAGTTTTGTCAAAACTCTTCAATAGCGGACACTTTTTCAATTCCTGGAGAGTCAATTATGGAGAGGTTTCACTATATTTACATTTTTTATTTCCTTAATATTGATGATATATCCATGAAGTATAATTGAAATCAACATGGTTTTGAAACACTTCTACAAAAAATATACTGTAAGGTTCCCTGTAAATGTTTTCCCTGAAATGTTTGCTGTAATGGAAATGGCTTCATTTGAACCAGAGGCGTATCTTGGTATTCAGGCGCCCAAGGCAAGCATTGAATTTGCGCTCCGGTCAGGATACTTGAAATTAGGGGTTGTTGTTATTTGGTTTAGTAGCTGCACTCTACATAGTGTCCCTCCTAAGTGGCGCCCATGGCACGTGCCCTGTATGCCATACCGTAGATATGCCTCTGATTTGAACACTCTTCTATTATTATACTCCGATATTTTAACCAAAATTGATAAAAGTAGAAATAAAAAATATAAATAAAAGTCTTATTTATAAACAATATGCTATTAAAGTAGACTTTGCACCTATCCCACTCAGAGTGCCTTCGCTTCTAGAAATGGTTCTCAAAAGTCGGGTACTGTACGTAAACCCTTAGGTGCCTGAGAGCCCATTCGAGGTACTATGCAATATATCGATCATTTGCAAATGAGTATCATGCATTTGGTTTCGTTCTTATCTGCCGCCACAGCTCGAGCGGGCTGATCGCTGCCCTACGGGTCACCGCGCTAAAGATATGCGATGTTTTGTTCTTACAGTCCAACCAGTATAACGTGTATTATTTTAGCTCATACACGTGTAGTAGGGGAAGAGCGCCATTATACTGCGATTTTTCTAAGAGCGACCCTCAAGGCCACTCAAATCCCATCTTCGCGATGGAATATGTCACGGCATTTCGCGTCTTTTCTCGGTCTTGCCGGTAGAAGTCGCATGATCGCACTGCTTCATACGGTCGCGATCGTGCGAAATGTTGAATAAACTTTGTAATAATGTTGAATAAACTTTAATTGAAAAATTGTTTCAAACATCAATTGCATTGTTATTTTGTTTGAATTCTGTAAGTACATTAGTAGATCTCCTTTATGAAAAGGATAGACAAATGGAAAAGGAAAGGGTGGGATTTAACATACGAGAGTTCTCGCATGGGTACGCTAGTTTATTCTATGTTTTGTTAACTTAATTTCAACCCACTATTTTGTTTCAGAAGTGGTCACTGTTCCAGTTGTGGTCACATTCTCGACTCAATAGCCACCCGATATTCTACCTCTTGTGTTTGAGACCTGTAGTGTCCAAAAAGTACGAGTTCATGTTACATTATTGCAATACCGATATTTGTAATACGTTTTCACTTTATTCTTTAAAAATACGGAAGGAAAACGAAATAACTTATCTACGTTCTTTTTCTCATAACTAGAAGGCATAAGCTTCACGCTCTGCAATTTTGAAGCAAATCGGAAGCCTCCAAATATTTTTCAATTTTTCACTTGAAGTGGCCACTACTGAGGCAGTGGTTACTACTGGTGTCTTTGCCCTAATTCGCGAGGGTGATAAATATTCTTATCTCTACTGGAGAGGCAGACGCGCAGTCCCACTTCTGCCTCTGTTGGGACAAACGACGTTAGCTCTCTTGCTATTTTTAGGTTGGTACTAATTAACAGCGACCATTTTCTAAACTTGCCAGCTAATTTACAAATTTATTTTTAAAAGTAGGCTAAAGCATAGAGATTTCAATATACAAAACGATTTCCAGTAACGTAATAGTATAAGAAGACTAAAAATTTCGTATCTTGTTCATTTCTGTCAAAAATTTCCCTTTAGAGTTCCAACACACTTACTTAGGTTTCGCATTTTCGAAACGTTTGCGAACCAATTTCTAAAAATTAGAGTGACCAACTGATTATAAAAAATTGAAATTATTATATATATATTTATCCTTATTCGTAGTATTAAGTTGTATGATCGTGTCCTAGCGTAAATCGAACCGAAGTTTTCAACTTCACTACCATTTATATTTTCTGGAGAAATGTCTGTCGTTTCTTATGACACGCAGAAAGTTGAGTGCCTTTTTGTTTCGTCACGAATAAACGTTTAACCGTCCGAATTAAATGTTGAATGCCGTTTTTTACAAATCAAAACAACTCGAAAAATATGCAACGTACAAAAAATGTCAAAGTCAAAAAATTAATCTCCAAGGGGCACATCAGTCAGACCTAATATCAAATTTCTCCGTTCGCCCCTTGAGGGTGAGACGGGAGCCAACTTTGAAATCTGAAATGGGAACCCCCACTTTTTATTGCGCATTCGGATTCTACACTAAAAAATACATAATTTTGGTCTAAAGCATTTTTTGATCCAGAGATACGATCCAGACATATTCGAGACAAAAAACTAATATCTCCAATGAGAAAATATGCCTCACCTAAAATCAAATCTCCCTCCTCCGTCCCCTAGGCATCGGGGAGCCAACTTTAAAATCTTAAATGGAAACCCCCATTTTTACTTTCCCGTATACGTACGTATACACGGAGTGATATACGTAGTATAGGGAAAAATTATGTAATGCTGCGCGAAAAAATGGCCAATTTTCGGCGGAAAAAAATTCATTGCCGGGCCGAGATAACGAAAAAGTGGATAAAACTAGTTGCTAAATTAAGAAAAAAATCCCCAAACACATGGTGTAGCCAAAAACCCTGTTTTGTGGGTCCTTGATACCGAAAAACCAATTGAAAGGAAAACGTCCGTCCGTCTGTCCGTCCGTCCGTCTGTGAACACTGCTAGCGCTTAAACCATACGTACGATTTCTTCCAAAATCGATATGCCCCGGTTGATCTGGTTCTAGTCGAAGCTTTGAGAGTTTGAAAAAGATTCTGTAAAATTTGGGGGTACTTTATATGAAGCCCTCCGGACATTTCCAAATTTCCAATCAAAAACGGCTCCAAATTTTTTCTTTAAATTTCTTATAAGAATAGAGTAAAATACACTTATTAAGGTGGCATAGGTTCGTTTTTCACGGATTACTCTGAATTTTCGAAAGTTGCAAAAGTTTAAATGTTTTCGGTGTCTTTCTGGAACTACAAAATTGAAGATAAAGATTTTTCTTATAAATAAAATTTGTTATCCAAAGTAAGTTCTTTCATTAAGGTCATGTGCATTTTTTTGAAAATTTAAGTAGTTTTCGCGCAATAGTGCGTGCAATATGTGCAATTTTAAAAAATTACAAAAACAAGATTTTCTCAAAAACGGCTCAAAATTTTTTCTTTAAACTTTCGGTAGGGATAGTGCTAAATGTACTCTATAAGTTGACATTCACACCATATTGCTCTATTCTTTTTTTGTTCAAGAATTGGAAAAATGATTTTTTTTACTTGTCTCTCACGTCGTTAATATTTACATTATCAGCGATTTTTCACATTATTATATTTACGAGTACATGTGCTTTAAATAATATCAAGTAAAGTTTCTCGGAAACACAACCGTTTTCTGTGAAAAGTAGCTCAAAATTCCGCATTTTCAGAAACGGTCAAACACCATTTTCTCATATATGGCTGCAATTTTTTTCTTCAAACGTTTGTAACGGATAATGCTAATTACACTCTTCAATATGACGTAAAGTTTATTTTTAGTTATTTTTTGGTTTTTTCAAAAATTATATAAATGTAATTTTTTTGAAAGATCTCTCACATTTTTAATAAGCACATTACCAGCAATTTGTAAAACTTATTATATTTGTGAGTGTAAGTGCTTCTAATAACTTCAAATAAAGTATTTTGAAAACTCAAAAATTTTCTGCGAAAATGAGCTTCAAATTTCGCATTTTTAGTAGCGCTAAAACGCAATTTTCTTTAAAACGGCACATAATTTTTAAAAGAAAATTGCCATTGATGACTACGTTTTTGTGTTCTTTAATATTCTAAAATTAATATTTTCGTTCTACTAATAGGAAACCGAACGATTAAGAAAATGACAAAAAATGTACTTTTGGCGGTGATAGATGGCAGCTGACAAGAAAGAGTATATGCAGTTCCAAATAGCTAGCGAAGACCCAATGAAATAGAAAACTAATACGGGAAAGTCTGTGCCATTCTGTAGCACCACTAGTTTCATTAAAGAATTTAATTAAACATGGTTAAATCAGCGCGGGTGATTTGTAGCCACTGGACGTACATGAATACAAATAATCGGATCGTCTCTCTCGTGGGATTCGAACCCACGATCCTTTTGTCCAAGATCGCCATGGCACCACTGCCTTAGGGGTAATGGCCACCCTGAACGTCACACACACACACACACACACACACACACACACACTCATATATATATATATATATATATATATATATATATATATATATATATATATATATAGAGAGAGAGAGAGAGAGAGAGAGAGAGAGAGAACAGTTTGGTTATTTTTTTATTATAATACGAATATACTGAATGTTAGTTATATAAATTTAAATAAATAAAAATGTCTTTAATATGCACATTACAGTGCAATGTTCCTGGTAATAATTACTCTTCATTCATTCAAACTATATGAAAAATGTAAACTTCTTGCTTGTATTTATAGGATCAGTTTATTGAATCAAAAAGAAGTTCTTCAAAGTAGTTGATCTTTTTTTAAACCCTCTTTGAACACATTTGGTTGTTTATGCACATATCTGTCACATTCGACGAAAACAACTACCCAGCTTCAAAAGAACATATGAAATAACTTATCCAGTAAATCCGGAGCTAACATGAAAGCAGACTTTGGGCGTCATTGGTATTGTCAACTGAGGCATTTAAGTAAATAAACACTTAAAAGTGTATAGCCTACTGTGCTGACTAAATTAATCAAACAAATCACTGTTTACTACGTGCGTCCTCCTTTATGTGCAATAAGAAATTCCGATTACTGATTGTGAATCAAAGAATCAAATATATTTTCTTACGATATATAAATTGTTTTGATATTACTAATTTTCCGACAGGTCGGAAAATTGCGTTTATCAGGGACAAATTAAACAAATAAATTATTAATTACAATTAGATTAGAAGGGTTAATAATTTAAATGTTGCGGAACTTCAAAAGACAGCCAGAGTAACTGACAACTTCCCTCATTAAATTTTGTATTTCATAACAAAATTTATTTTTACATGGAAGAACATTTCTTGAACTATTTTTCTATAGAGTTCTCACCATTGTCTAGACACTTGACATAGCGTAAAACCAACTTTTCTATCCCCTGTTCAAATGAAGATGCCGCCAATGCAGAAGATCCTTCTGAACACCGTTTTTGAAGAATGTTAAGCCATCTGAAATTCGTCGCTAACTTCTTGAGATTTATGGTGAAACTGTAATGGGTGATGGAATGGTGAGAAAGTGAGTAGACAATTAAGTGATAGACCAACCAATTATCATGACGAAGAACTGAGTGTGCTGCCTTTGTTGTCATGATGTGTTGGTTGACAAAGTAAATGAAAAAAAAAAAAAATCGTGAAAACGGTTCACAATAAGAACGCTTTCTGTTAGTTTTTCATAATTGCAGAACCGTTTTCGCAAAAAACGGTGGTTCAGTGTATCTGCCTTCACTGGCGGCGTCTTTCTACGAAGAGGGCATAGCAAGATGACACGAGGATCGGGCGGCGCGGGATGGAGAGACAACAGGTGAGGGAAAAACAGAGAGTAGGAAAAGAGAAGGGGTAAAGTGAGGAACTAGTGGTGCTACAGAATGGCACAGACTTTCCTGTATTAGTTTTCTATTTCCTTGGGTCTTCGCTAGCTATTCGGAATTGCCACATACTCTTTTTTGCCAGCTACCATCTATCACCGCCAAAAGTACATTTTTGTCATTTTCTTAATTGTTCGGTTTCCTATTGGTAGGACGAAAATATTAATTTTTAGAATATTAAAGAATACAAAAACGTAGTCCTAAATGTCAATTTTCTTTGAAAAATTATGTGCCGTTTTAAAGAAAATTGCGTTTTAATGCTACTAAAAATGCTAAATTTGCAGCACATTTTCACAGAAAATTGAGATTTGAATTTTCAAAATACTTTATTTGAAGTTATTTGAAGCACTTACACTCCCAAATATAACAATGTTTACAAATTGCTGGTAATGTGAATATTAAAGATGTGAGAGATTCTTTAAAAAAATTACATGTGTAATTTTTGAAAAAAAAACTCAAAATAAACTTTACGTCATATTACAGAGTGCCATTAGCACTATCCGATCGAAAAGTTTGAAGAGTTTTTTTTAGCCATTTATGATAAAATGTCGTTTGTTTCTGAAAATGCGGAAATTTGAGCTACTTTTCCCAGAAAACGGTTGCGTTTTGATAAACTTTACTTGAAATTATTTAAAGCACATGTACTCATAAATATAATAATGTAACCAGACCTGCACAAAGCCTGCTCCCGCGGGCATTCTGCACTTGCGAGCCGATCGCCTGCCCGTGGCAGCGCCGAAAGTGCAAGTAGTGGGGAGTAGGAAGCTTTGCGGGGAGGGGAGAAGTCTGACGTAGGAAGACGCGGCGCGTAGATTGAATGCTTGGGCGTCTAATAATGATCCATGCTTCAAAATTAAATGCCCATTTGTTTAAATGGATTATGTCTAGTATTTCAAGTTACCAGGGTCATAATTCACTGTTTACGTTCTGTGCTCTACTGAATATCCACCTTTGTGTACCACCACTGTATGTATTTTCATTTTTTAATATTTTTAAAGAAAATAACATGCTCATTGTGACTCTTAAGCATTATTTTAAAGCAATAGCTTTAAAATATATGCTTATATATAAGAAAAAATATTATTTAATTCTATCTAACACAAAATTGCAATTTAATAATTGATCGTTCACCAGGAATGTTATAATCTCTAAATCATAGAAAAATGAATGCAATGCATGAGAGCAATCTCTCACATCAAGATTGACTTAAAATAGAATATGTGGTAATTCCAAGAAGGGTAATGTTTAATAGCACATTTGTGACCATTTTTCCCCATTATGAAACTGAATAAAAGAGATCATCGAGCAAACTTCTGTGACGATATGTTACGGACAATCATAAGGTAATCATGGGTATTAGTTAAATAGAATGCAAAGGACTTTATATTTTTATACGATCTCGTAAGCAACTCTACACTCTTGTCAGAAATTAGAACTGAAAATAATCATGATTTTTTTAAGAACAATACGTTTTTGCTTTGAGAGAACCGTCTTATTCAATTAAACATAGTTAATAAAAATAGTTAATTGCTGTCATCATCAAACAAAAACAATTTAGTATCAAAATTTTGTGTTTAGCACAACTCTAAATTTGTGATTACATCGTAGCAAAGCGAATTACATTATAAGCCCTACAAGCAATTATAATACTTGGTGTCGAAATCTAGTATGTATAATTCGTTGTAGTTTCATATTTCGCCCTATCATGTACCGAGAACAAACATTTGCAATATAATACAAAAGACAATATTACTTGAACTGTATATGACCGTCATGTTCTTGCCGATTGCTCTTTAAATTTACGCGCTATCTTTCGAATTGCGCATTCTGATTGGTGGTCCCCACTCCTAGATTGGGTGTCATCCCCACCCTTCATCGATTTTCTCATTTGCACCCGAGTTGCCCGTACGCAGCTCCTGAGGTCAGTGAAAGTGCAAAATGCTGTGCAGGTCTGATGTAAACAATTCGCCGCTAGTGTAAATATTAACGACGTGAGAGACAAGTCAAAAAATTACATTTTTGCAATTTTTGAAAAAACAAAAAAAATACCTCAAAATAAACTTTATGTCATATTAAAGAATGCAATTAGCACTATCCTGTCGAAAAGTTTGAAGAAATTGTTTTAGCCATTTATGAGAAAATGGCGGTTGAGTGTTTTTGAAAATGTGGAAATTTGAGCTACTTTTCACAGAAAACGGTTGTGTTTTCGATAATCTTTACTTGACATTATTTAAACCACATGTGCTCATAAATATAATAATGTGAACAATTCGCCGCTAGTGTAAATAGACGTGAGAGACAAGTCAAAAAATTACATTTTTACAATTTTTGAAAAAACGAAATAATACAGCAATATAGCGTTTTTGTCATCTCATAAAATACATTAGGCACTATACCTACCGAAAGTTGAAAGAAAAAATTTGGAGCTGTTTTTGAGAAAATCTTGTTTTTGTAATTTTTTTAATTGCACGTATTGCATGCAATATTGCGCGAAAACTACTAAAATTTTCAAACGAATGTACATGCCCTTCAACAAAGAACTCACTTTGTAGAACACATTTTATTTGAAAGAAAAATTTCTATCTTCAATTTTGTTGATGGAGAAAGACGCCGAAAAAAATTCAAACTTTCACAATTTTCGAAAATTCAGAGTTATCCGTGAAAATCGGACCTATGCCATGTTAATAAGTGTATTTTACTCTATACATACAAGAAATTTAAAGAAAAAAATTTGAGCCGTTTTTGAGAAAATTTTGATAATGTCCGGGAGGCCCCCCAAATTTTATAGAATCTTTTTCGAAATCTCAAAGCTTCGACTACAACCAGATCGACCGTAGCACATCCATTTTGGAAGAAATCGTACGTATGGTTTATGCGCTAGCAGTGTTCACGGACGGACAGACGGACGTTTTCCTTTCAATTGTTTTTTCGGTATCGAGGACCCACAAAATAGGGTTTCCGGCTACACCACGTGTTAGGGGATTTTTTTTCTTAATTCAGCAACTGGTTTTATCCACTTTTTCGTTATCACGGTCCGGCAATGAATTTTTTCCGCCGAAATTGGCCATTTTTTCGCGCAGCAATACATAACTTTCCGTATACTACGTATATCACTCCGTGTATACGTACGTATACGGGAAAGTAAAAAGAGAAAGAGGGAAAGATAGGGGAAAGAAAGAGAGGGAAAAGAGAGAAAGAAGGAAAGAAGAGAAGGGGAATAGAGAGAAAGAGGGGAAAAGGGGGGATGAGAGTGAGCACGACGTCTACTGGGTTCTGGTAGTATATATTATATATAATTATATATTATATATATAATAACCGAATTATTCTTTTCCCCCTCTCTTTTACTTTTCTACACCCTTATATATTGCACCCATATATATATATATATATATATATATATATATATATATATATATATATATATATAAGCAAAACTCTTGACACCGTTGGACCGATCTCCATGAAAGTTGGCACTTCTACGTGTTTTTTTTTTTCACCCAGAAGGTTTGGGTGTTGTTTTGTAGTAACACCACTACATGGCGCTGTAGAACAAAACTGAATATTCACGTTAAATGCAACCTGCAACACACTCTGCAGCATTTTGAATCTATATCGTTACATATCTCCTAAACGAGGCGTTCTGGGGCCTTAAAACTAAAATTTTGAGGCCTTCGGCCTCAAAGAAACGCTTCTCACATCGTAATCTATAGAATGAACTCTTCCTGAACATTCTATTACAACAAATTTTCTTGTCTTTCCTACCTTTTAAATTTCACAGAAT
The DNA here is from genome assembly GCA_031308135.1 of Acheta domesticus. Classification (NCBI taxonomy): domain Eukaryota; kingdom Metazoa; phylum Arthropoda; class Insecta; order Orthoptera; family Gryllidae; genus Acheta; species Acheta domesticus. The sequence goes on along the minus strand of JAHLJT010008496.1, from coordinate 5,860 downwards.
CAGTTTTGCTGCTTCTCAATGTCATTTTCCATTGCATTTATTGTATTGCGACAGTACTTTTACTACGCCAAGCAATGTAGGGACGTATAGCCATTGATTAATACAATCAATATCCAAAGTTCCCGATACGGAGATTTTTACCGTCGTAGACTTTCCACACAAGTCTTGGTTAATGGCCGGTAGTCACTGGCATGAACATCGATTTACAATTAGAAATATTGAGCCTCTAAAGTATTTCATCTACTATGATCTCTGATTCAAACTTATTGCGTCATTTCCTACTCTAAAATCTATACCCAAGAAACGTTTCATTTCACCAAGATCTCCAACTTCGAAAAATGCAGCTAATCTATACCCCAAGCCTTCAATTTCTGCGGGTCTCGACACATTTGTAAAATATTATAAACGAATCTATTGACACATATTGACGCACCAATTTAATTTTACAAAGATTTGGAGTATTTGCTTATTTCTGACAATCTCAACATGCTACAGAGAACGCTAGAGAGAATGTAATTTACTCTGTTACATTTCTCCAAAAATGTAACAGAGTAATTCCATTTTGCTCTGGATTATAGGGAGTAGTCAGTCTTCGTAAATTCCTTATTTCTTGAAAATGTAATCAAAATCATTGCCAGCATATTCATATTCATTATCCTTTTGAATAGTTTCTATTTTAATGCCCCGTTGGGCATCCATGACGGATTTAAAATTATCAGATTTTTAAACAACCTGATTCTTATGCTAATTGACACTTATTTCACGCCCTCATGAGCATTTGTCAACGAATGTACAGAAATATCTATTTCCATCAAATGAAGTAACAAGCATCGGTCCACAAACATTCGAACGTACTAAATCTTCTGTTATAGATTACTATAAAAAGGGACGGCTTGGCCACTGCTGGCACCATAACTGCAGGTTATGTCGAGGTATTCATTCTGTCAGTGCATTCGTTTATAGTTATATCATTTACAAGCAAAACCCGGCAGACGTTCATCTGCCTCTTTCCCCTACTATGTCCGTTTCTCACTCTCTCCCTCCCTCGCTCACCCTGTCCCTGCCTGTCTCTCTGTGTCTCTCTCTGCCGCTTTCTGTCCCTCTCATTCACATTTACTTGCAGATTCTGCACGTCTCTGAACAGGTGAGTTAATACAGGAAAGCGCCGGACCATCAAAAATGTGGTAGAATTTTCAGGAAGAGTTCATCCTGTAGATTACGGTGTGAATACAACAACGTAGATTCAAAATGCTGCCGAATGTGTTGCAGATTGCATTTGATCTGAATATGTAGTGGATATGTAGTGAATATGTAGCGCCATGTAATGGAGTTACAACAGAATTAACAACACATAAACCTTCTCGGTGAAAAAACACGTAGAAGAGCCAACTTTCATGGAGATCGGTCCAACGGTGTTGGAGTTATGCTCTTATATACATACCAACATCCTGTTTCATATATATATATATATATATATATATATATATATATATATATATATTAATGGCTTCATCACTATCTCTTGCAATACCATTGCCCTGCATGAGGTTAATTTGTTTCCCGACCTGTCAAAGTGGGCCACAAATCTCCAACTCTTTCCTTTCAGAGAATTTTGGAAACGATCGAGACATTTTACCTTGCATACATATCTTGCGAATAAAATTATCGTTAATAGTTTATATATTAATTCCTTGAATGCATCCCGTTTTTACAGTCCCCCGTCGATCATGCAAATTTAAATTACCTATTCGTTACTAAATTGGCCGTCGATCTTCTACTCTCGTTACTAAATTGGCCATTCTTCTATCGAAGAATGCTTTATTGGACCTCTTTTCTTTAACAATCTTATTAGAAACGGGATTACTAAAGCTGATAAAGTAGTATAAATCATTAATTCGTTAAGGAGTCAATAATTCTCCATGACTATTAAGCAGACAAATAAGCCAAGAGCATTTGACATATAAGCCAAGAGCATTTCGCCCTGAGAAGGGACGCAGCGTGAGGGCCGAAACGTTGACATCTGTGCTTAAAAAGAGGCGTCTCACAGATTCCTGAAAGCCAAGTAAGATGCGATAATTTTATCTTTATTACGTGCAATTATGCTACTTGAAAAGAAGGTGAAATAAATTAATGAAATAAATTGATTTCATTATGAATGATAGGCTAGGCTTATTTGCACTTGAATGTAATGCTATAAATACTGGCAATTCTCCCACGAAGAAAGCTTGTATATTGCAGTTCTAATCTGCAATAATGAAAGTACTTATTTCGAAAGACTGACTTTCAGAATTGTAAAGCGCGCGCCGTGCGTACAAGCATTTACTGCGGTGAAAACGAGACATCTAGAACGATTGCTGTGACGGATATATCGATTTCGCTCTGTTTTCAACGTCGACAGATGTTGCGTTGGACACGTGTCAACTGTCATGCAGAAACCGAAAGTAAAGTGGGTGTGCAACAAATGTGTCAAACATTCAGTTCGATTTTATTTCATGTTTAGATACTGCAACAGCATGTTGTAACACTTTAGTAATACAGTGACTAGGCTTAAAATGAACATCTGATTATGTTCCTACCTGCAGTGGACCATGCGTTCTTGTTTTTTGTGTTATTATGTAATATTCTTTTGAAATGTTGAATATTCAACTTTTACACTGCTGATATGGAAGGTGTTCTTTGGAAGTGGACAAATTATTGGAGCGGTGAGTATAAAACTGTTATTACAAATGCCATTTGACATTCAAGAGGCAATATGTCAATTTTGTCTTGCAGGATGGCAGACAAGGTGGTTTATCCTTGATGATGGTGTGTTAGCTTATTATAAATCTCAGGAAGAAGTAAATCAAGGGTGTAAAGGATCCCTGAAAGTGTCTGCGTGTGAAATCATAGGCAAGTGTGATTTTATTCTATTAGCATTATTATTCTTTTCAAAATTATTTCATTTGTTATTACAATAAAAAATACTGTTTCTTTGCACTTGTAGTGAATCCAGTGGATAGTACACGAATGGATTTAGTTATTCCTGGTGAACAGCACATATATCTACGTGCTGCAACTTCTCAGGAACGACAACAATGGCTTGTTGCATTGGGAAGTGCGAAGGCTTGTGTTACTACAAGAAATAGAAAAGACTCTGGTAAATTATGTTAAAATGCTATTTTATACTTTCTATCCAACCACTTCAGAAACACAGTTCTTCTTCAATTGCGTTGACATCTGTTGTAGATTCTAATCCAGACACCTTGAAATCAAAGAAGTCAGAATTAAGATTGTACTGTGATCTTCTGATGCAACAAGTTCATATGGTTAAAACTGCAGCGTTGCATGAAAACGGACCAGAAACTAAAGTGAGTATTATGTTTGACTGTAGAAAACTTATAATTGTTTTGTCTACATAATGTTTGTGATTTGATAACGAAATCCGATCAGAGTAATAGATATTTATTTGAATAAAGTTTAACAAATTCAAGTTGCTTAATAAAAGGAACACAGAGTAGTAGTGATTTAGTACACAAATATTTGGGCTAAATGCATGTGTGATAAGATTTTTTAAAAACAAGTAATGTAAGTATTTTATTTCCATGAGAAAGATTTAGATTAGTTCATTAATGGACCTAAAACTGTTGGTTCTTTTCTGTTTGCATTTTAGTGGCTAGTGTTTTACGCTCTGTATGTTCTATGCCAATGAAAGATGATAGTTTGTACCATTTATAAGAAACCATGAGAAGCTCAAAATCCTATAAGTGTTCTACTGCTGGATAGGCAATTACCCCACAGCCCTGCTTCAAACAAATTTAAGAGAAAAAATATAGAAGTTTGCATATTATGATCTATGGGGAAAAGTAGGCAAAGAAGTAACCCACAACTCACATTTTACCATCATCCATAAGTCGGAAAACTATCTATGTAGACAAGTTGAAGAGTCACAAATTATTTTTCATAAACCTATCATACTCTAAAAAATCAGACCCTTTTGAATATTCTATTACGTTTTTGGGAGATTTAGTTCATCTGGGTGTTCCATTCCTTTCCAAGGTTAGAAATGAGCACAAACTCAAAATATATGTAAAATAGAATTGAAGGGATAGGAACAGAAATATTCTTCCACTATAAAATTATAAGGATGGACCATTTGATGTGTGAAATTTAATCTCAATGCTCATCAACATTAGAATTCTACCCATGCACAATACCAAGTCCTGTAATAGTTCAGGATCTGGCTTTTCAAAGTTGAGTTCAGTATGAAGCTTTTCACTTTTAAAACCGTCTTTTGAAAAATTAGCAATTTTTGAACAACAGTTTGTGTACACACATTGTAGTAAGATCACATGTAAGCCTACACTTGCAAATCCATTCACGCACACATCAAGTTTGCATCAAACTTCAAATGTGGTTTCAAATACATCTCTAGTATTTCTCATATTTTTATTGGCTTTTTTCGTATCAATTACTTTTTGATTAACATATTTTTTTTGTAAAATTACACATCATAAAATTGTAATTTGAGTGATTTTCTGTATTGTAAATAAATTAAACAAATAAAGATATAGAATTAGGAGACAAAAATAAAATTGTGAAATTGATGTTTTGGGAGACCAAAAACGTAAATATTTTTCTGAAAAGCCTATGTTGATGGTTAGTACCAATGGCAATTAGCATCTAAACTGTATTGTCAGAATACTTTTTCTTATAGGTATTCGGCAGTCTGACTTTCTCATCTTGCAACTTATGGATTTGAAGGGAAACCTTTAATTTCGAGGGCTACTTTTCATGAAACTTCATGAAATCTTCAAAATTATCGCAGAAACCACTCAAAGTTCTTACTTTAATATTTATGTTACAAATGGAATAAACTTGCACTTATGAGGGTACAAGTTTCATTTCTGCTAAAACTATGAATTATCATTAATTGCTAATGTTCTCCCTTTCTCTATCCCTCCAAACTTGTAATGAATTCTTTACGCAAAATGTAGAATTTTATTTTAAGTAGGATAGTTTATTGGTTGGAAAACAAATAGTATCAAATTTCATTACATGTAATGTTGCATCAACTGAGTGGTATGATCAATATTATTACAGTGAACTTATTTGTAATTTTCAGAAACTGGATGAAGCTACTTCTTTGCTGGGAGCAACCTGTGATACTTTTATAAGAACTCTTGAAGATTGTATGAAACTTGCAAATGCAAATTTCACTTATGAACTTCCACATCAAACATGTAACTGATACTGCTCTTCCTCCAGTGTCTAATCAAAGCAAAGGAAAGGTAAGTTTCTGAAGGGCTGCTAATTGTGAAGACAAAAAAAAAACACTGATTTAAAATTACCACGTAGTGTTTTTAAAATATAAAAATCTTTTGTGCATTTTGCCACACAGTTCACTCCCAGATTAACCCTGGACATATGCCTTCTTTATGAATGTAACTGAATTGTTTGGGAGGAATGGAACCCTAAAAAAAATGTTTGTTGTATAGAGGTGTTCTTAGACCATGAAATTGTATAATCTGGTTTGGTTCATTTAAATAGTTAAGGGTTTTTTTATTTCAATAATTTTCAAGGGTATTATAAAACTCATTGCATCATTAAAATGGAAAATGGAAAACTAATAGTGCAGAAAAAATATTTTATTTCTGGAAACATTGAATGAAAGTTAGATTTTGGAACATATTCATGCTTTTATTATTCAAACAGAACCCATAATTTCAGTGAGATATTTAATTTCAGTAACTAAAGATAGAATAGCCTCTTTATTATGCTATTTAAGAGGTACATAAGTACTTCTAGTGGTAGCATTTTCAAAAACAATTATTAAAAGTACCACACAACAACCCATAATATTTTACATATAAATATTGTAACA
>JAHLJT010008494.1:0-12873 GCA_031308135.1 Acheta domesticus | reverse complement strand
CACACTGTTATAACTCAAAAACACTCACTTTCCATAAGAATATTTATTTACAAAAATCTGGGCCAACTCGGCCGCTATGTACAGTTACCACAAAACTTCATATACAAAAAACAATCTGCCATCTGGCTGAAACCACGCCGAGCGCTCTACTGCCGGTGATCCTCCGCCGGCGTCCTTTTATTTGGGCCAGCTCCCGCGCAAGGCTTCCCGCGGCTTCCCCTGATTGGCCGGTTCACCAGTGCGCGGAGCCCAGGTAACAGGCGTGGCTGGTTTCTGAGCACACCCTTGGCGCGCTTGACGAAGCTCAGCGCGCCTGATGCCGACGCTCTGTGCTGCGCGCTGCCGGAGGCGGGAACATGCTGCCGGCGCTCTTTGCCGCGCAGTTAGCGCGGCAACTTTGAACTGCCGTCCGCATACTACACCCTCCCCACCGAAGTTGTGATGTAGGGGGTGAAACGACGCAGTCGGTTGCTCCTCCGCAATGCCGGCCGCTGCTGCGACTGTAGAGATGGCTCCTCGATGGTTGCGCCGGAATCCAGTGTGGGCCGCTCCTCCTGCTGGCTTGAAAAGGGAAAACGCATTACACTTTCTGTTGCCCTGCTCTGCGCTGGCCCCCCCGCCTGTTGCTTATCTACTACAGAATCGTAGTACCGTCTCCTAATCTGTGATTGATGCCGAGAGATTGCTCTATCTTCTGTCCTGAGGACGTAAACTCTGCCTCCTCTTACTGCAGTTACTATTGCTGGTTGCCACTTACAATTACTTCCGTACACTCTTACCAGTACCTTATCTCCTCTCTTGAATTTAGCGCCTTTGGTTGACACTGGCACTTCTTCCGGAAATAACAAGGACAATAAGGTACGGGGCTGCCGACCATGCAATACTTGAGCGGGGCTTCTACCTGACATATTTGGTAACGTCCTATAGGTGGTCAACATGCTAAGTAACGCCTGCTCTACTGATGCACCCGCTCTAGTTGCTTTAAGCATGGCTGACTTGAACGTCTGCACTAATCTTTCCACCTCTCCATTTGACTGAGGATGGAACGGTGGAGCCAAAATGTGCTGTATCCCGCTACTTTTACAAAATTTTTGAAATTCCGCTGATATGAACTGCGGGCCGTTATCGGAGATCAATACTCGTGGGAGGCCTTCTGTTACGAAAACTTTCTTCAAAGCATCTATTGTATGTGGTGCAGTTGTGTGTTGCATGCGCATCACGTACGGATAATTTGACAATGCGTCCACTACTAACAACCACATATGCCCTAAGAAAGGACCCGCAAAATCTACATGTATGCGGTCCCACGGCTCGCAGGGTTGGGGCCATGAGCTTAAATCCGCTCTCGGCGCTGCCTGACTAGTTTGGCATGCTTCGCAATGCTTGCTCATCTCCTCTATATCTTTGGTTATTCCTGGCCAATAACAATAACGGCGGGCTGCTTGCTTTGTCCTGGCTATACCCCAATGACCCTCATGTAAAAGGCGTAATACCTTTGGTCGCAACTTATGCGGAATCACTACCCTAACTCCTTCATCGCTAGCCAGTAATAATACGCCGCCCTTAACCGACAGCCTGTGTTGGAGCTTATACCATTCCGTCAGCGCCCTGGTTCGCCTATGCGCGCTGGACCAACCAGTTTGCACGTGGTACAGCACTTGCCTGAGCTGCGGATCCTTCTTTGTTTCCTTTGCCACTTGATATGACGAGACTGGAAAACCTGATACTGCCTCCTCTTCGGCTTGGTCCAGCTGGAGACAGGCGATGTCCTCAGAGTCAAAAGTTGCATCCGGCCCTTGCGGAAGACGGGATAGTGCATCTGCGTTAGCATGCTGATATGTAGATCTGTAAAGTATCCTGTAACTATAATCAGACAGGAAAAGCGCCCACCTTTGCATCTTACGCGCCGTATTATCTGGGATACGCTTGTGTGGCGAGAACAAAGACACCAACGGCTTATGATCAGTAATGATTATGAACTTTGACCCATACAAGTATTCATTGAATTTTCTCACGCCGTATACAATTGCTAAAGCTTCTTTTTCTATCTGAGAGTAATTCTTCTGGTGAACATTCAACGTTTTTGACACACAAGCAATTGGCCGCTCAACACCCTTAGCATCCTTCTGCGAAAGGACTGCCCCAATACCATATTCTGATGCATCTACAGCTAGTATAGTCGTTCTATCTGGCAAAAAATGTTCCAATTTAACTGCCTGCATTAAATTCTCTTTCAACCTCCGAAATGCCTTGTCACAATCTGCCGACCAATGCCATTTTACGCCTTTCTTACGCAAAGCGTTGAGGGGTGCTGCTATTTCCGCCATGTCTTGATAATGTGCCATAGTAATTAATCTTCCCCAGAAATGACTGTAGCTGCTGCAAATTACCAGGAACCGGAAGCTGCTGAATCGCCGTTGAGTTTTCTCCGGTTGGCCTGATCCCCGAGCTATCCAACACGTGACCTAGATAAGTAATCTGTTCTTTAAAAAAATCACACTTATCCAAGTTAACCCTTAGGCCCCATTCATTTAAAGTCTTTAATAAGAGATTCAAGTTTTGTAGATGTTCCTCCTCCGACTCGCCCGTTACCACTATATCATCTAGGTAGTTGGCGCTGCCCTTCACCTGGGCTGTCAGCGTATGCAGGCAGCGCTGGAAAATAGCCGCAGCTGAAGCGACCCCGAAAGGCAACCGGTTGTATCGGTAAAGCCCGAACGGTGTGTTAATTACCAATAAGTTCGCAGACTCTTCATCTAACGGGATCTGCAGATACGCGTCCCGCAAATCTATTTTTGAAAATCTCTGCCCGCCCGCTAGCTTCTGAAAAAGCTCTTCTGCTCTGGGGATGGGGAACTGCTCTACCATGAGTTGCGCATTAACGGTGCTCTTGAAATCTCCGCACATTCTAATTTTACCGTCTCTCTTTTTTACTATGACTACTGGAGTTGCCCATGCACTAGTACTGACGGGGGTCAAGACGTCCAAATCTACTAACCTGTCGATTTCCTTTTTTACTTTATCTTTCACTGCCAGGGGAACAGGTCGTGCTTTAAAAAATTTAGGGGTGGCATCTTTCTTCAACTGCAAATGCGCCTCAAAAAATTTGCATTTTCCCAATTGCTCCGAAAAAACTTCTGAATTCAAATCTATCACATTCTTTACCTCCTTTGGCAGGGCGCTAGTCTGAATGACAAACGCGTCCTGAACCGTAAATCCAAAAATTGTGAAAACATCCATTCCTAGAATGTTAACCGCATCACGACTGTCCACAACCACCAGTGTTACTTGTCTTTCCATCGCTTTGTATTTCGCTAGCAGGCTTATCTTACCTTTCGTCTTGATCCTCTGTCTAGCATATCCATAAAAAACTGTGTTCAGCGAGGCGCAAGGCGGAGAACCCAGCTGCTCATAAGTAGTCATGCTTATTAGAGTTGCTGCTGCACCTGTATCCACCTGGAATAATACAGATTTACCACCTATTTCCAAGTTTACAAACAATTTACTCTTGTCATCACACTGCATAACTGAATAAATACAATCACCATCCCCTTCATCGATGCCTCTTTCTTGCCGCTGGCTTTCGGCATAACCACTGCTGCGTCCTTCTCTGACGTGCCCGCTCACCTCATCGATGTCCATTTCTTGTCGTCTGTTTTCAGCAGAACCACTGTTGCACACTTCTCTAATATGCCCTTTCTTACCGCACTTGTAGCACTCCGCTCTGAGGAATCTGCAAACCTTCCTGTCGTGACTAATAAAACACTGTCTACAAGACTTCAATAGCTTGCCTCTGCTGGTGGAAGGACTTTTCTTCTCCTGCTGCTTCCTGCTTCGTGGCTTGGCTACCCAATTTTCCTCCTGTACACTCATTTCCTCTACATCTCTTGCTGCTCTATCGCCTAACGTCATCTGATGCGCCGTATGCTTCGTTACCTCATACGATGTTGCTAATTTTAAGGCGTCTTCCAAAGACGGGTTGTTTTGTTGCAATAATGCCCACCGAACTTCTTTTTCCGGCGTATGCATTACCAACATGTCCCGTATCAATGACTCCGCATACGATTTCTCTGTGTTGCATTCAAACGCACAACGCTTCGCCAAACCCTTCAACTCCGTCGCCCAATCGGCATGCGTTTGGCCTGGCTTCATTCTGGATGAATAAAACTTGTAGCGTGCCGCCACTAAATGCGTCTCCCTCGAAAAATGAGCTAGCAGCCGCTGTTTAAGTATATCGTATGATACCTGCGAAATCTCTTCTTCCTTGCTTAACTTACGTAACAACCTATTTAACGGTGCGCCGATTGTGGCCAGAAAAAATGCTCTTTTACGAGATTCCTCTTTAATATCATAGCATAACAAATGTTGCTCCAATCTGGCCACATATTCTTCGCAGGTTTCCTCTGCTGCATCGTAAGTTGCGAACGGCGGGGCTGGGCTGCTCGGTCGTGACGAAATTGCCGCTTGCTGCAATGTCTGCACCATCATCGCCATCTGCTGCTGCTGTTGCTGCTGTAGACACGCCATCAGTTGTGAAAATTGTTCCGCGTTCATTCTCCTTTTTACTCGTCGCCACTGTTATAACTCAAAAACACTCACTTTCCATAAGAATATTTATTTACAAAAATCTGGGCCAACTCGGCCGCTATGTACAGTTACCACAAAACTTCATATACAAAAAACAATCTGCCATCTGGCTGAAACCACGCCGAGCGCTCTACTGCCGGTGATCCTCCGCCGGCGTCCTTTTATTTGGGCCAGCTCCCGCGCAAGGCTTCCCGCGGCTTCCCCTGATTGGCGGGTTCACCAGTGCGCGGAGCCCAGGTAACAGGCGTGGCTGGTTTCTGAGCACACCCTTGGCGCGCTTGACGAAGCTCAGCGCGCCTGATGCCGACGCTCTGTGCTGCGCGCTGCCGGAGGCGGGAACATGCTGCCGGCGCTCTTTGCCGCGCTGTTAGCGCGGCAACTTTGAACTGCCGTCCGCATACTACAGCCACGAGGGCAACGCGCGCGCTGTTGGCCCAGGCGGCGCCAGAGCGCAGGCGACGCGTCCGCGTCCGCGTGCGCGCGCGCGTATTTTTAGCCGCGCCGCTCCGCGCGAGGCGGCGGCGCCGGGTGCGCGCGGGGGCGGACGTCGAGCGCCAGGCTCAACTGCGCGCGAGGCGCACAGCGGCCCTTGCAAGAAAAACCCGCTCGGCGCATTGATTGATTCATTCGTGTTTCCGGGCGCGTCATCTACTTAGGTCATTACTCCCGTAAGTGGAGTGCGTCTTTTTTTCATCGGCAGAAGGGGGTGATCTTTTTTCCCCCTGGATGGCGAGATCTGGCGCCGACCTACTGTCGACTAGCGGGGTTTTCCCCTTAACCAGCTATCTCCCACCAGCGGGGCACCGCCCCAGCCGGGACAAGCTGTAAGCTCCCGACCGGTCTCCCGGCATGTGTGGTAGTGTAGTGCATGTTAGTGTTAGTGTGTGTGTAAGAGGAGAGGATAGGACAAGGAAGAGGAAGGAAAGATCGCGCGCGGTCCGTGGCCCGTTTGTTAGGGTACTGCCTCGGCATTCGCCTGGTGTTGATCGGAGAAACCACGGAAAACTACCGATCAGAGCAGTCGGCCGCTAGAATTCTCCTCCAGACAGCGACTGAATTCGACCTAGCTCACAAGCTAGAGTTGAAAATCCTGCCACCGTCGGGACTCGAACCTCGGACCTCTCGGTCAGAGGGACTGCAGTGACATCAAGTTAACTGGAGCGACCTCTCCCGGTAAAACCCGCTCGTGGTCGGTACTTTCTCGCTACTGCTTACGTAGTAGAGAATGCTGCGGCGGAGTGAACGGCGAATTTTCGGCCGAAAAATTCTTATTACAGGGCCCTGGTAACGAAAAAGTGGATAAATTCATTTGCTAAATTTAGAAAAAAACCTCCTAACACGTGGTGCAGCCAGAATCTAGGTTTTGGGGGTCCTCGTACCGAAAAATCTAAAGACGCCAAAACATCTGTCCGTCTGTGAACGATAGCGGCTAAACTGTTCAGGGGCCGTCGATAAATTACGTAAAGCAATTTTCGAGTATTTTCAATAACCCCGTCCCCCTTGTTAAGCATTTCGCTATCTCTACGTAACGTAGAGTAAAGCTGCCACAGACTCCTCCCTCCCTCTTTAGCGTTACGTAATTTATAAATGACCCCTCAGCAGATTTTCTCCAATCGCTTTGGCCGATATCGCGGCCCCTTGAATTTGAAACCGTTATTTTAATTTTGGGGGTAGTTTACATGAATCTCCTCCACTTTGAAAATTTTCAAAAATGGCTATCGTTTTTTATTAAATTGTGTTGTTGGGTAGTGTGAAGGACGTTTAAGAGAATGGTGGAGGCTTCGTTTTCGTTAAAAACTCATTTTTCGAAAACTGCAAAAATTCAAATGTCTTTCGGAAATGCCGTGTGATTTTCCTACATGTACAATTATGAGTATAGAAATGTTTCCCTTAGTGAAATCTGTTCCTCAATAATACATTTAGAAATAAGGAATTGTACAATTTTTCGAAAATTTGAGTACTTTTCGCGTAACGTTTTTTGCGTGAACGTACGGGAGAAAAAGTACGTGCTCTTTCACAAGTTTTTAGTTAGTTTGTTCCTAGCGCATCAACTACTATGGTCATTAGTCCGAAAGTGCATTGAACCTAGAAGGTGGCTGTGTTCCTCCCCAGCTTCAAGGAGACATACGGCACCGACCTAACCACAAAACTACCTACTACAAACAACACATGTATTACTCGTTCACTTTACATTTGCAGACGGAGCGCTGCTATCTGTTTACATGAGGTCACCGCCGACTGAATGAGAAACGCGCGTCTGCAGTAGATACTGACCGTTTAATATGATATGGATGGCGGTGAGTAGCACACAGAACCCCGGCGGGGCAAGAACATAACCATTAAGCAATAGATAAGTGCAAAGAAGAAATAAAAATATTGTACGTAAATGTTGTGAATAGCGTGTGGTATGATCTATTTTATTGTATATTATCTTAATCATTTAGGAGCACGGCTCCAGCTCACTGTCAGAAAGGCATAATTCGTCAGCTGTGTCCGTAGCGCTTATGCTGCCTTCGGAGACAGCTGATTGGTCAGATGCTGATTGACATCGGTGCCATTCGCGTATTCTCAGTGGTGTGTTCGAGCCTTCACTTTCAAAACAACATTAGTTCCAACATTCTGCCGTCTGCAAATGTAAAGTGAACGAGTAATACATTATTTTTGTAACACTTTGCCAGATGACATTAAACGATTAAACTCCACACAAAAGTTTAAGTTCCAAGTAAAATCTTTTCTGCTGCATAACTGTTTCTTTATAATTAACGACTATATCGAGCATCGAAAAGGAAACTAATATTCATTTTAACAATGACATTTAATGCATTATTTACCATGTGGACTGTACCAAGGCCAGCTGCGTACGTCTTCGATAACTCAGTGGGAAATGCAGTTATTCAAATTAACGATCTCCATGTTGTCGCGGCAGGAAGGACATGAGGGAAAAGAATAAAAATTGATAGCAGATTTTCCCTTGAAAATAGATTTTATTACCTCGGAGCGAAGATTTTGTTAACAATCCTCGTCAAAAACGTTAATTTTTCTGTATTGAAAGTTCAACTGGTGTATGACTTAGGGTAGGCATCCCAAATTTAAGAGACCGTGCACGGAATACATTTCCCCCGGGTAGCTGTTTTGAATAAGTAAGTAAATAAATAAATAAATAAATAAATAAATAGACCGCAGGTCGGCTTGCCTCCATTATCTCACATACCACCGCATTGCCCCAGCCTGGAAAACTTCTAAGCTTGCGACATGTGTGGTATTGCAGTGCAGGAAATTCAACCGTGTGCGCGTGTTTAAGGGGGAGAGGAAGGAAAAAAGATAAGGGAGGAATGATGGCGCGCGGTTAATGGGCCTGTTTGTTAAGGAACTGCTCCGGCGTTCGCAGGGCACTGGTTGCAGAAATCACGGAAAACTACCAAACAGAGCAGCTGTTCGATGGAATTCTCCTCTCGACAGTAACTGTAGCATTAATAATTTTGAAACTGCTCAGGGAAGCTCGTTTCAGACAAATGTTAAAGAAGGTATCTCATGGAGTCTCAAACGAATGCGTTCTGTTGTCGAGGACAAATGTAAATATATTTTCGTGAAACATTTTACTAACTTTTTACTAACTTTTCTCGAGGAACAATTTATAATAAAAATCGAGAAAACTATGTTTTAGTGCTTTTTTAAAACAAAAATGCTGATCGTCCTTGTTTCGTAATGAAGTAACCCGCGGCCTTCTAGCTGTCATTCATTGAAGATTAGAGCACTTCCACACAACAAATCGAGGCAAAGCTGTTGTCATTCGAAGCGTCTCTAGACTTATAATGGGAAAGTCTGTTATGTCTGGAAGGATTGTTATTTTTCAGATCGAGGCGGAAAATTCCAAAAAAAAAAAAATTGAAGATTTATTTTTTTAGAACACATTTTATTTAAGAATAAATCTATCATCAATATTGTACTTTTTCAAAGTTGATTTATGCAATTTTAAAAAAATACATAAAATGCGTCGAAATGGAACCAGCACCATTTCTTTTATAGCACTTTGCTACATATGAGGAAAAAATTTAAAGAAAAAATTGGAGCCGTTTTGGGGAAAATAAATGTTGAAAAATTCTCTAATTCTACGCAAAATTACGCATATTTTCAAGACATTGAAAATGACCTTATTTCAAGTTCTGTCTTCAAAGTGCAGCTTTCATTAAGAAAAAAATCTCCACGTTTTTTAAATTTTCAAAAATTAAGAGATTTCAACGAAAGTGAAACCTGCGCCATTTTTATGCTTTCTCTACACTATACGAGGTCAATGTTTAATCGAAATAGTTTTGAGATAATTTGGAAAGTGTTGAGACTTCATGTAAACTATTCCCAAAACAACAAAATAACCTTGTCAAACTCGCAGGGCCTCGAGTTCGTTCAGATCGATCGGGGAATATCACGTTTTGGAGAAAATCGTGTGAACGGTTAACGCGGTAGTATTGACCACGACTGACAGCAAAACCCCGTTCATCCATCCGTCCATCAATTTTTCGGTGTGATGGAACTACAAAGTGTGAATTCTGACTACACAATGTGTTAGATGAAGTAATTTACGACTTATGCGAATAAGATTTATTCACCCCTTTGTACCCAAGGCCCCACAATAAGTTTTTCTATCGAAAAATTGCCGATTTCCGCGCCACGATTAGTATCGATTTTCTTTATTTACATACGTAGGAAAGCTAGAAAGTAAAAATGTGGGATGGAGTGGTGCCATTTAAATCTAATCAGCGCTTGCTCTCCCGGGAATTTGTTTCGAAAGTACATGGCACTCCTTTTCATTCGTTAGTTAACAGTGTTTGCGGGTGATTCTTGTGACTGCATACGAAACCAACTCTTCCACACTGTGTTCCGCGCCGCTGGTGGCCGTCCGCTGGGCGGTGAGCGGGCGCAGCGCGCGTGGGTGATCTAATGGGCGCGTGAGTGAGTCGAGGCGGGCGTCGCGCCCGGAGGAAGAGAGTCAATTTTCCTCGGGAGATCGACCCCCGCGCAGATAAGATAAGCGCCAGATTGCGCCGAGTGCGAGCATCTGGGCAGCTCAGCGGCGCAGCGGCCCCGGCCAAGCCTCCGACGCTCCGCTCCAAATGCACGGTGTAAGATATATATATATATATATATATATATATATATATATATATATATATAATATATATATATATACACACACACTTCGGTTTTTCTGTTCTTGGTGCATGGGGGTGTGTCAATAAAATGGAATATGTCACGATATTCGGGTCGTTCTCCTTTGTGCCGCCTGGAATCGCATAATCGCCAGCCCTGCTCGATATAGTCGCGATCATGTGACTCCCAGTGGCACAAACCGTGAACGACGCAAAATACCGTGAGATATTCCATTTTATTGACACTCCTCCCGTGCGCCAAGAAGAAAAACCGAAGTATAGGTGTGTTAACCAGCCGCCTTTGGGGCAAATTTTCTGAAGCCAGTTTGATGCTACTTCCTCGCTTCTTCGTACGATGTTCACAATCGGTTAGGGTCACGGTGTAAGATATACGTCTTAAAATGACGTCTTAAAATGTGCTATTACGGAAGATGTTGTGGCGGAAGCCTGTCTTAGTTCTTCGTCACTTTTAGCGCCGCGTGCAGCTTTTCTTACGATTGACGTTGAAGATTCACTTCTATTCTTTTGCTGATCTTCGGATGCAAGGTCACCAGATCGGAATTTTACACACCTAATGTATTTTGTAGAATTGAGAAAATTATACATTATTTCCTTCAACCTATGCTCCGACTCACTTCAGGCGGTCAACTGTTAGTGGATGCGAAGATAAAACAGGACAATGAGCGAGCTCCTCCTCGGAGGCACAATTTCATTTACAGGCTTCGTCATGAGCACAGCCCCGAAGTTTGGCAAAATGCTTTTTTTTTTTCAATTTTATGACTTTTAACCATAGGAATAACTTATTAGTACTTCTGGAAATGACAATAATAGAGTTTCGTCCCCTCGTCCCGTTTGTCCCTCCTCCGTTTTGTCCCTCGTCCCGTTTTGTCCCTCGTCACGTTTTGTCCCTCGTCACGTTTTGTCCCTCGTCCCGTTTTCTCCCTCGTCCCGTTTTCTCCCTCGTCCCGTTTTGTCCCTCGTCACGTTTTGTCCCTCGTCACGTTTTGTCCCTCGTCACGTTTTGTCCCTCGTCACGTTTTGTCCCTCGTCACGTTTTGTCCCTCGTCACGTTTTGTCCCTCGTCACGTTTTGTCCCTCGTCACGTTTTGTCCCCTCGTCACGTTTGTCCCCTCGTCACATTTTGTCCCCTCGTCGCGTTTGTCCCTCGTCACGTTTGTCCCCTCGTCACGTTTTGTCCCCTCGTCACATTTTGTCCCCTCGTCACGTTTTGTCCCCTCATCACGTTTTGTCCCCTCGTCACGTTTTTGTCCCTCGTCCCGTTTTGTCCCTCGTCCCGTTTTGTCCCCTCGTCACGTTTTGTCCCCGTCCCGTTTTGTCCGGTGTAAGAAAGCGAAAATGAAAATACAGGACAAGGATCTTACGAAGTCTCCAAGCCACTACTTCCTGACTCGAAAAGTTTTCCGCTTCTTAATTAAAACAATTGAATCCGCGAAAGAAAAGAGATCTCGAAAAGAGACATACATTTTCTGTTGCACCTTGGAGGAAGTAATTTGTAATTTGTTGTGAGGCAAAATACGGTACAATAATTCTAACGAGAGCACGATTAAACTTGTTCATAAACAGTATTATCGCAAATATAAAATACTGTTTCTAAATAATATTGTGCATGTTTTTAGCTTTGAGAAATAATATATATATATATATACTTTATATGTAATATATATAACGTATATTTTAAAACCTACAAATCCGCGATCTAGTCACGTACTGTCATGTGCAATCAAGATTACAAATAAATAATAATTTCCTTCTATGTAAGTGCTAATGCAAATTTTAGAGTTAGAATAAAAATGTGAATCATTTAAATCATTAATTTTTTTTACAATAATTCCTTTTAAATGTTGATTTTTCATTGATTTTTATATACCTTGTTGCCCTCCTACTTTCTCCACCTCACTACAAACCTATTTTAGTAAAAACAAATGCCCTAACTTCCGGGTTCTATAGAGCGATTTTTGTAACTTTGCCCCTCAAGGCCCGTCTTCACAATGGAATATGTCACAGTATTTCGCGCCTTCTCAGTCATATCTCTAGTCCCGCATGATCGCGACCGTATGAAGCAATGCTTGCGATCATGCGACATCTAGCGGCAGGACTGTGAAAGACGCGAAATGCCGTGTGATATTCCGCCGTGGCCATAGGTGCTTGAGAGGCAGAGTTAGAAAAATCGCACTGTAGTCTTGAGTACACTCCGGCAACACTGTTCCCGCGTAGAAAAGCCAGGCGGAGCGAGCACTCGCCTGGTGAGGCTGCGAAATAAAACTTCAAATGATGTGCTGGGAGAGCTATGATGTGAGGTATGGTACATAAATTCTTGCAAGTTCTCTCGATCTCTG
Organism: Acheta domesticus; assembly: GCA_031308135.1. Taxonomy (NCBI): domain Eukaryota; kingdom Metazoa; phylum Arthropoda; class Insecta; order Orthoptera; family Gryllidae; genus Acheta; species Acheta domesticus. Next base: position 785 of record JAHLJT010008494.1, on the reverse strand, counting down.
TATTGACGCGGAGAACAACCGTTTGCATTCATTACTTAGCAACTTATTTGTAATTACGTTAACACCGTTTTAAGCGGGATAATGTATGCGCTCTTTGAAATTTTTGCAATAATGTTATTATATGTTAAAACGGAAATCTCCAAGTCTTTTTATAATGAATACAGCATGTGGCTCTGATGGCGTAGGCGCTGCCATCTGGCGATGAGGTTGGTAAGTACTTAACCAACAGCTGGAGAGCTGGCGCCGAAAAGCCTCTTTTTAGGGGAAAGAAGCTGGCGCCAAAAGCCTCTTTGAGGGGGGAGGCTCAAAGCACTCCGTGAAAAGAAATGTTCGCGCTTTTCTTTCGAAATTGCGCGCGAACTTGAGGGGAAAATATTATAAGTCCAACGCGGGACGTTTAAAATGTAAATCATGAGCTGGTAACTAACGCCAAGGATTGTTAATAACAAGTGATTTCCCGGAACGGCGCCATTTGAATGACGTGTCGGCGTCCACTCACCTGCAGCAGCAGCGAGCGTCCTGCACGACGAGGCGATAGCAGCGGTGGCCGGCTTCCCACGGGCCACCACGCACATATATATCCATATAATAGTACGGCACCGACCGCTCCATGAAGCCCGACGGCTGCAACACCAACCGGCCAACACCACTCGCTCAACCACTCCGCCCACACACCAACTAGGGGCGATCCACAAATACGTAACGTCTGGGGTCTGAGGAGCGTTACATAGAGGTAGGGAAGGGCGTTACAAGGGAAGGGGGTACTGAAAATACACGAAATTTGC